>JAJOOS010006078.1:0-70919 GCA_029582725.1 Solanum chiquidenum | reverse complement strand
ATTGCTTATGGTCATTTTAATTGCTTCCGCGACCAAGGACGTGTAATGATACGCTATGAGGCTTGCTTGGGGTCCCTTTGGGTTCCCCATTCGCCGGTCACGTCTAGGCCCTAGGCTTGGGTCGTGACAGTATCATCAGACATCATTTTTGACTTGTGTCTCTTTTCCATGTTATCACTCATGCGTGCCCCAGGGAATCAACTTTTATCTCATCCTTATGGACTACCTCCTTCACACCATCCTTATGTTGCATCTCCTTGTTATCTTCTGTATCTTGTCTTAACATATTAAATTTGTTACCAGTTATGATGCCTACTTTGCTCCAGACCTATTCCTGCTGTTTGTTTCTTCCTCCTCCCCATTTTTTATACTTTTTCTCCACGAAGTCTCCCTCTTTCCTGTCTTTCTGTACAACAAGTTCTTTATCTGCAGGTTCGCCCCCCCTAGCTTCAAAATTCAACCTCCTATCCTCCTGTGTATGTCCTTCTTTGTGCCCTGTCTTTTCTTTTGGATATAATTCTGGATGTATCACATAACACTGTTCTTTATTATGCCCCTGAATCATGCATGTCTTACAATATTTTGGGACATAGTCATACCTTATTTTGATCCATTTCTCCATCACCTCCCCACTCTTTTTTCTCATCCCAATCTTAATGTGTTTCGGAAATTCTTTCATCAGATCTACCTCCACTTTCACTCTCGCACAACTAGGTCTGGTTTGATTTCTTGTAGCCATATCTACCTGTAATGGTTTACCTACTGCTGTAGCTAGGGAGAAAATTGTTTCCTTTCCAAAAAAATTTGGGGGAAGCGAGGGAAAAGAGATCCACGCAATAGTAGTCGATGTTTCCTCCTCCGGATTGACCATAGGATCCCACTTGAGAGTTTGCATTGGATATGAACCATTTTGTTGATTGATGTGGAAAGCTGGTTTCAATAATAGGTGTACGTAATCCTCCAGGAGAGTAGCCTTGATTAATACATGTCTATTGCTTAATAGACCAATATTTCAATCCCCTTTAAGTTCACACTGCTTAGAGATCAATCTACGCAGGTCTTGTATATCAGGCCATCCATACGAAAACTTACCAACGACTGCATACTCAAGATTCTCATTTATGATCATCTGATTCACTTCGTCCTGTTCCCATATTACTTGTGGTTCACCATGCAAAAATGAAATTTGTTTAAGGGGTAAACCCTTACTATGAGCTTTATATTGTCTCAAAGAGTCAGCATAGTAGGTTTTTTGGCTGCCAATATGCCATCCTCGGGAGGATGCTGGCCCCCAGCCACGACGGCCATCGAAAAAGACCAATATGTTTAATGGCGGTAAGGTTTAGGGTATTTTTTTTGTTTAACAATTTTTTTCTCTTTAATTCTTTCTCAAAAACTTCAAATGGAGTTATTAGAATTCATATGAACTTTTCTTCGTCGAAAATACTCAAATATTAAGAAATAATAATTTACTAAAACGAAAGGGCAATGTTTAAATAGTAACAACTATTTTGAAGTAAACTTCCTGACAATCTAAATCACATAAGTATCATAGATAAATAAAGTCATTATTTTGTCTTGAGCATCTAAAAATAAATCGTGACAATTCCCTAACTCTTGAGAAGTTCAATAATTTTGGAAAAAGATATTCACAAACATATATCTACATCACAAGAGAAATTGTTAATAAAAATAGATGAATTTATATTACAATAAAAATTAAACTAATACAAACTTCAACTGGCGTTATTACAAGTTATATGAACTTTTATTCGTTGAAAATACTGAAATGTTAAGAAATAGTAAATCAGTAAAACAAAAGATAAATGTTTATATAGTAATAACTATTTTGAAGCAAACTTCCTGACAATCAAAATCACATAAGTAGCATTGATAAATAAAGTCATTCTCTTGTCTTAGGCATCACAAAAACAAATTGTGACAATTCTCTAACTCTTAAAAAGTTGAATAATTTTGGAAAAAGATATTTAGAAGCATATATCTACATCACAAGAGAAATTGTTAATAAAAGAAAATAAATTTAGACTACATTAAAAATTTAATTAATACAAACTTCAACTGACGTTATTACAAGTCATATAAACTTTTCTTCGTCGAAAATACTTAGATATTAAGAAATAGTAAATCAATAAAACAAAAGGCAATATTTATTTAGTAATAATTATTTTGAAGCAAACAACCTGACAATCTAAATCACATAAGTAGCACTGATAAATAAAGTCATTCTTTTGTCTTAAGCATCAAAAACCAAATCATGACAATTCTCTAACTCTTGAGAAGTTCAATAATTTTTAAAAAATATATTTAAAAGCATATATCTACATCACAAGAGAAATTGTTTACAAAAACAAATGAATTTAGACTACATCATGTTAACTTCATATAATTAGATTATTACAAACTACAGTATATACTAAGCAAAAAAGTAATTATTATATCATCAGAATTATTTTCCTCAAGTACTCAAGGTCAAGGAATATACCCTCTTACGATAGAACAATTTACTTCATCAAAATAGTGGTACATCATATTCTGCTAAACTTCGAACTCACTCAACGACAATAAGTCACACGAATTTTTTTAAAATGCAAGATGAAGAAGAAGAGTAGAAGATTAAAAAAAATTGTGGTTGAAAAATGAGAGGAAACCCCTCTATTTATAGTCAACAAAGGGTAGTATGAGCAAGTGTTTTTTGTGTCTTAGCTGAAAAATCATGACCTTTCCAAGAAGTCACAACCCTTTGAAAAAATCACAACTTATTAAATAAGTCACAACACTTTGAAAAAGTCACAACTCATCGAAAAATTCCAACCCTATGAAAAAATCACAACTTATTAAAAAAGCCACAACTATTTCAAAAAGTCACAACTCTTTGGAAAAGTCACAACTCATCGAAAAATCCCAACCCTTTGAAAAAAGTCACAACTTTCCAGAAAAGTCATAACTCATCAAAAAAGTCACAACCTATGTTAGGGATATTATAGTAATTTAACATTCAAGTTAGGATTTCATGCTTTTAAGGAAATATATATATATATATATATATATTATTGGGATTCGTATAGAGCACCGATATGGGGATGAGTTCAGATAGCTCAAAATCCTCATAAAACCATGTCTTGTCAACACGGGTAAAGGATAATACTTTTTAGATGAATCCTTCTTGCTTAATGGATGAACTTAGTTGAGAGGTTCTATAACCCGGCACGGTGTAGAAAAGTTATGTTAGTGTTGGCAAGACATTGTATCATCGCGTAGCTCATACTGTTGATTGTCGGTTAGAGAATCTCCCAATAGAGTTAAAGTGTATTTTAATATATCACTTATTATATTGAGTTCAGAGATAAGTAAGTATTTTCTAAAGCTTTAAATGATTTAACTCCATTATTTCTTTATATTTAGCATGTGCATATATTTATCTATTGCAGTCCTTTTTTTAGTTGTTTCGCTTTGCCTATATTACATACTGGTACATTCAATATATTGATGTCATTCAACCTACATATTTTTTTGATGTTGATACAAGTGTTCAGGACCATCAACATGCGCTTCGTTGAGATCACTCTATACTCCATCTAGCTTTTGGCGAGTCTCCTTGCATTCCGAAAGACTTGACATTTTCTTTCTAGTTAGTAGTTTTGAGATGTCGTGGGTCTTGTCCTAACATCCTTCTTTAAAAGTAGAGGCTTCATAAATAGACAGAATCGAAGTGTGTCTTAGTATTTACTCTCTTTGAGTTATTTACATATTGTAGTATTGCTATTGAGTATTTTCCAGATTTTATGAGATGTGTATTTGAGTTTAATTGATTCAATTATGTTTTGATCCTATCATTTCTTAAGTAAATCTTTGGTTAAGTAGTCAGTCAGGCCAAAGGTTCACTTGGGGACCACAAATGGTTCTCGAGTGTCGGCTACGTACAGGGTGTAGGCTCGGGGCATGACATTCCATGAGGCCCATCTTTTGTGTGATCCTCGATAACCATAAAATCTTGTAAAGCGGAATGCTCAAACACCTGGTAAATGAACCTCCAAATCAATAATATGCTTTTGGCAGCTAATGAATGAGAATGAATGTTTTTCCTTCAAAAGTAACGCTCGACCTCCAATAGAGCGTACTGGATCAACAACAAACAAGGCTTCATAGTTTAGTTGTGTCAGGGTTTGGTTTAGCGTGGACCAACCTGTCTTCGTTTCTTGGAGGAAAATGAGACTGGGATGCTTAGAAGAAACCATGTCTTTCAATTCCTGAATTTTCTCTGGGTTCCCAAGACTGGGAGAATTCTGAGATAGAGAACTCATAATGGCTTGCGGGTCTGGGGTCTATTACCCGCCGTCAACCCATTTTTTAGATCAAAGACAGTAAGCTGATCATTATCAGTAGTTTTTCCAAGTTGACGCGCTTCAGTAATTTTGATTTCCTCAACTCAAGGCCTTTTTTTGCAAGAATTAAGGCCCCTTCCATCTCTGTCGTATGCGCTTCCTAAACGACTTCCTTATTTCTCTCCAACTAATTTTCATGATTTTGTGCCTGAGATCCTTGATTTACAGGTGAAAAATTAAGAATACCAATTTCACGCGAGAAAATAGGATCTTACTTATTTGAGTTCATGTTCACTGGTGGAAGGTCGAATCCACTGTGCTCCAGTCATGGGATGTGATGCTTTACTGTCTGCTCTTAGAATTGAACCAAACAAATATTGTACACGAGTTATACATGACATGCGATACAAACTTCGACAATATTTATCTGAATGACCTACTAATCTACAAAAGAAACAAAAGGTGCCAAGACGTTCATATTTAAAATTCAGAGTCATATGATCCCCTCTAGGAACTATAACTTGCATCTTGCACTTTAATGGTATGCGAATATCCATACGAACCCTAATACGCATGCAGTCTCTCCAAAATAAATTGTAGTGTTTGGAATCATCGCAGACTATTTCCCCCAAAAATATTCCAATGTCTCGCGCGACATGTTCTGAATCATGCAAATCAAACATGATATCATGGATTTGAACGCATAGTTCCATAGTTGTTAGTTACATTTGTCTGGGGTTTTGATTGGGCTCCAGTGGTTGCATCAAAATCATACTTTGGTTGTAGTTCCTCGGTCTGTCACTCATGATACGGGTGAAGTCCCGTTCATGATAAAGTTGGATGAGAAAATAATTGTTTCCAAGATCTTTCAATGTCATGCCTTCCCCTTGCATCCATGCTTGTGCCATGGAATCCTCAAAGAATCTCATAGTCACAGGCTTCTAGTAACAATGAGGCACATAACACACCTGATTCACAGATCCATTAGCAAAATTCATGTTTGGCAGTTCATGATACTTCAAGCATCCATCTGAGCTATTCAGATTCATATTCGAGTACGTCTCTTCGATTGGGATAGTAATTTTATCATTGGTGTTTGATTATGAGGCCATCGAAGGGCAATGGAAAAGCTTAATAAGGGCAGAGCAAAATTTGTCATAGAGAACAAGAGGAAATAATAGCTCTAAACATGTTAGAAATAAGGAATAAATTCTATATATTCTTGAAATTAAATTATTGTAAAAAAATTGCGTAAAAATACTATAAATCATGATAATTGACCATTTAAAATGTTTTAAAAAAACATTTAAAAATTTGACTAATTTTTTTAATTAATTTACATGTGTCATACAAAATAGGACAAAAGAAGTAACATGTATTATTTAATTTGGAAACTACGTAAAAGGTATTGTAAATCTCAATAATTAACAACATTTGATTGACTCTTGAAATTCTACTTGTGCTAGATACATTGGGTCAAGGGGAGTAACATATATTTTTAAAAATTACGTAAAAAGTACTATAATTCACAATAGTTAACAACTTAAAGTATTTTAAAATAATATTAAATTTAATTAACACTCTAAATTCTATCTATATCATAAAAATTGAGATTAAAAAAATAATGAATAGCACGGGTACCTGTGTTTATTGTATCAATAAAAATACTCCCTCCGTCCCTTTTTATATGTCAACTTTTTACATTGCACTTGCATTAAGAAATGTTGTAACTTTACCCTTCTACCCTTGTTTAATTACTTGTAGATTTCCTAGGTTGGTCAAAGTAAATACATTTTCTACATTAATTAACTACTCTATCAAGGGTACAATAGGCAAAATATCGTAATTAATGCATATATTTTATAAAATGACAAGTATTGTGGTCCATCTATTTATAGAAAGATATGACATATAAAAAGGGACGGGGGGAGTAATGTATAACTGAACTAACAAAATCTTGAAATTGTTTTTTACCCTTTTAACTCTTAGAACTTGACTTATTTAAAAAACTAAAAACTTCATCACTTTTTCATATAAAATCAACTTATGACTGATCAAAAGAGATTGATCTTATATATATATATATATATTTATCATGTCTAAAGCGTGTTTAGAAGAGCAAAAAAATTTAAAAAGATTTGATGGGGAGAGAAGGGGGGATATATTAACAAAAATGGTAAATATGCATCATTTAACTGTTCATATTCTCATTAATTATATAAAAAAAATGTTGCTCTTTTGAAGAAAATAAATAGACAACTAATTGTAAGGAATTCATAAATTGCATGTGGTACTAATTGTATGGAATTCATAAATTTCACGTGGTCGATGAAGTTTATTTCCATTTTTCTACTATGGACCTTACACATACATTAAAAATTTCCTTTATTATCTCGTAATTGTGTGAATTGTTAGCCAAAATTATTGCATATTTATGAAAGTAGATTTATTTTTTTGTCCTGTAAGTAATAATCACGAGAATTTTTAGTTTTTCATTTAAAAAAATTTCTAAATAGAATAGTTTAATTTAACTAACATAGTAATCTTTAAAAAAACATATAATTACCAAAAAACCGTACAAAAAATATGCAAAAATCTGTCAACTTTCAAACTACCGGAAAAATTGATTGAGCTTATTGTTTGGTAAGTTTTGTATGAATTATAAGAAATAATTAACTTTGAGACAAATTTTAAGATGAATTTATCTTATATTTAATTGGGATAAAAATTAAAATTATGAAATACTCCCTAAGGCTAACAGTAGTTGTTCACTAGCGATTTGACCCACACTTTAAGAAACAATAACTAATAGGGGTAATTACTATAGTACCCTTTGAATATATTAAATTTAATTCTTTGGAAAATGCATTAGATATTGAACAGTATTTAATAGCAAATGAGCCCGTAACTTCGTCACTACGTTGTTCACACACAACTCGTACTCCTTCCTATAAAAGCTCCCAAAATTCTTGTTTTCATCGCTTCACATTTCCAGAATCTTCTGAGTCCTCTTCAATTGCAGTAAAAATCAGCATCAATGGCTTCCCCGTAAGTCTTAATTTGCTTAAATTTTTGTTAATTGTTCAACAAATGTGTTTAATTTGTTCAAAATAGTTAGTAATCAACAGTACTCATTTACAGAGGTACCGATTAAGAGATTGAGTTAAGTTCGAGGTCCATTTGTTGTTTGAAATGTTGGGTACGGTAGAGAGGGATCTTTCCCGTAGACTTTAGACTCAAAAGAAAAGTATCTAAAGCAAAAATTTATGAAAAATAGAACAACAAAATAGCAGGATACAAGAAAAAATCAACAATAGATTGTGGTTTTCATATAAAATTCCCTATGTAAGGGTCCGACCTACTAGTTTGTAGAGACGGGATAGGAAAGAAGTCTTGGTGAACCGTGCTATATGAAATTGTCCATGTTTCAGATGTCCAGCTTTAGTTTTGAGTGATTTAGGAATGAATGGTCTTCTGAGGGGTTGAGTTAGCTTCAAAGTGCATTTCTTTATCCATAGGATATTTTAGGTGAGTACCTTTTATATGAAAAGAAGAAGATGGAGTGTTATCTGGTATTGGTACTTGTTGTTGTTGTTGGTGGGAGGTATATCATAGAACTAGTCAATTTGCCATTAAAAAAAAGAATAAGAAAGAAGATGATGAAGCGGGAGGTGGGGTTTGGGGTTTTTGTGTGTGTGATACAACAAGACCATTGATTTTAAATTTTTGATTAAGTAATGGTTGTCTATGTATGTTGTATGTAAATTGGTTTTTTTAGTTCGCTTTTGATATGGATGTTGATGGGCTTATTCTTTTATTTGCATAGAAGAGTATAAGCAATTTTACCACCATCTCTGAATTCTACTTCCCAACCCCCATCTCTCTTTGATGGAACTACCACGTTTAGTTAAATTTTTCTCCTAATTTCTTTCTTGTCTGCCTTAAGAAAATGTGTTTTTTGTTTGCCTTATGAATAATGTGTCCTTTGTCATCATTACGGTTTTATTTCTCCGAGTGAAGATTGTGATCTGACTCTATTGTGTTGTCTGAAGGTTGTTTATCAATTATCAATGCCCCTATTCTTAGCGTGTGTAGATTACCAGGAATGTTAAGGTTCGCCTTTTCACCGCTTCCTCCATTCTACTTTATCTAGTTTTTCTCTTTGTAATTTGTTCTAAAAACAAGGACAACTTTCTATATTTGAAGACTATTTAACCTTGAACTTACCATTTTACTCGTAATTGTATATCTTTATAGCTATAAAAATGCCATGACATGTGTAAGATCGAAATTCGAAAGATAATTTTGATATGAATTAAAAATCTTTTTTCTTTTTCAAATTTCATGTCCAATCAAGTACTGCCACATAAAATGAAAAAGCGGGAGTAGTTCTCAATATCTTTTCCTATTTACTAGTACACTGCGCACTACAACTAGCAGCCCTTTTGCTAGGTTGAGAAAAGACTAGCGCGCAACGACTGATGAAAAACAACAACTCCTTAGGAGTTAGATAGGGTTGGAACCCTATACAAGGGGCTGCTTGCTACTCGACCGGAGAGAAGAAATTATCACGAATAAGATATAAGACTCAAACTTTTTGTATACAACTCATATCTACGACAAGCCTTAAGTCCTCTCTCGGATTTTAACCGTCGTTAAAATTTTGTTGATTTTTCATATACATATTCACATTCTATGTCCAAAATATTCGGTTTGGATAAACCCGTAGTTCAAAAGTTCTATCCACCTCTGAAAGTAAGTGCTACTAATTATAATTTTTGAATTTGTTGATGTCTTTTGTTAATTTCAATTTGGAAGTAGTTTCTATCCTTGTTGAAATTATTCAGTTTGTGTGTTCTTAAACCGGCAATGGTCCTGTTAGCCTAGACAAATTTTCTAACATTTTCAATTGCAGGGTTTGCAAGACAAGATCATGTTAGTTCCAATTGATCTTAAGTACAGGCCTGATTGGTACAAGGAAAAAGTTTACCCCACAAATAAGGTAATTTTCCACCGAACCAACATTAATTTTCGCTTGCCCAATTCACTTGTTTATGAAAATCTTGAGCTATGATTTTGACATTGGCATTTGGCCTCGCAGTAAATTGTATTAAAACTCCTGAAGAAAATGGCTATGAATAATTGGGTAAGGGATTTCTCTTCCTCTTCGAATGAAATGATTCTTGACTAAGTCAATGCATAAATGTTCTAGTCTTATCTACCATCCGATTGGCACATAAGCTTTTGTATAAGGACTTTGAAGCAAGTGAATGTTTAAATATTCGGAGAGAATGCATCTCATTTTACGCTTATGGTTATTTATATTTTCTACTCCTCACAGGTGCCATCCCTGGAGCACAACAACAAAGTTATAGAAGAGAGTTTTGATCTAGTTAAATATGTTGATAGTAACTTTAAAGGACAATCACTTTTGCCAGATGTAAGCTACAAAAGTTCATTACTGTCCTATCTGTTTAGGAAAATCTTAAGTTGTAAATCAATAAAAAGAAAATATTGGAAAATTGATGCAGGACCCTGAAAAACTGAAATTTGCTGAAGAATTGATAGCTTATAGTGATACTACATTCGTCCCAGATATATGTTGATCAGTCGCAAATGATGCACGGACACTGGTTGGTGAAATTTGAGCTTTTCTTCGTTGAAACTCATTATGTTTTGTTTGTTAATTGTTTCTTATGTAAGTTAATGGTATTCACACTTGTACCAGGTGCACAAACTCATTTCTCTCCTCTCCTAGAATGCTCTGCCTCCCTTTCTGTTTCTCTTTAATTGAATCCTCTTCCTAAATTAGTTTTATTTTCATTAAATCGTCTCTTTTCATTTTTGTACTTTCTTCTATTTTCTGTTCATTAATTTCTAATATAGATAAATTTTACATTCCTATTAGTTTTTTTGCTACTTTTTCACTGTCAACTCTTCATCTTCTTTTAGAAAATTTCAATGGTACTTAATTATTTGAGTAGTTTGTTCCATTTTCTGTTAATGATATGAATAACAATACTTTGGTTGAATTCAAAAAAATATTCAAAATGAGTTATCCATTCGAGGACGATACACAGAATAAAACTTGAAATATAATGTTACAGAGCAGTAGCATATCCATGCTTAACGATAATATACCCACATAGGAAATTCTCTATTATTTTATTACTAATAATTTATAATATTTTCTAGGTGAATTGAATGATTTGTGAACTGGATTAGCTAATTGGTTAATTTAACAAAAGATGAAATCAATAGGTGAGATTTTTATGCCCCTTCACTGAGTCTGGTGTATTTTCAGTATACCCACATAAGAAATTATCTATTATTGAGGAAGAACATGCTTTGAAGAACCAGAGAGGAGCGGGCAAGGAGATGAGAGAGATGAGTGTTGGTATGGAACGTTAGTTTTTAACAGAGGATAGTCAAATTTAGGGTTTAGGACCAAAATGATACCCATTTTACATACATTAAGGACTATTTCAATCAAATGGTATATATCAAGGATTAAAATAATCCAACCTTTAAACATGAAGGACCATTTTGATCATTTTCTCGTATTTTGTGTATGCATCACCTTCCTACAACCAAAGTTGTTTGGCTCTTTGCTTCCAATAAATATTTTACTGCACAAGGGCATTCAAATATGTTTATTTGGCAATACTAAACAACTGAATATGATAACAGTCAATGTTATTTTTGTAGAGGTCATTTGTGCCTTGGCTTGTTTTTATTTAGCCTTAAACTGTTGCTTTTATTTTTTCCCCAATCATACAAGTATTCTCCGCAACATTTAATCATTTGATCAATAGGTAATCCCCTTACTTTTCCCATGCTGTCTGAACCATCTGTTCAATGTCAAGTTCCTTCGTCCAAGAATTGTAAAATCAAAAAGGCTTAGCCACATAAAAAATAACTTTCAATCCCAAGTTCAAATAAAAGTCCCCGTGTGATCTTAAGAACCAGATTTGATGTCATGAACATTTTCATTCGGGAAGTTAACTTTCCAGTTTTTATTGTCTAGTGCACTATATAATCGTTCCCTTACCTAATTTCGTGAATTCCTGCAACGTTCCCAGGTGAATAAGTTGCCAGCATATCCAAGATAAAAAAATTTACAAAAATTCACCCCTTATCTAAATCCATTTATCCTCCATTCTGGTTGTTGAATATGGTCCAATTCGTCACCATAATTAGGTATGTAATTGAAGTCACCTACAATACACATGGGACTTGAGATCTGTCTTTGAGCGATTTTAATAGATTTCATGTAACACCCTCAAAAATTTCTAAGCTAAGGCCTGAACCATTCTTTATAGACATGTGAAGTCGTACCTGTGATTCTTAAATTACTTATATGTTCAAAGATCAATTCTTTAGTTTTGGAATGTATATGGATATGAATTAAGGTCACAAGAACCCCCTAGCACAAAGTTCAATTGAAAGCATCCTTATCGATTAAGTTTAGACATAAGATTCTACTTAGTTCAACTTCACATAATCATATCTCCCAGATAATAATGAATTCGGTGTCCCATCACCTACCATATTGAAGGACGTTGAGTCCTCTTTCAAACGCCATCGAGTTTTCCTTATTTCTAGTTCGGGGTAAGAAGTTATGGTATTTTTACCAGAGACTGTCATATTAAAAAAAGAAGTTATGACAGCCCTGAGGGGCAGTTCATCTCTTGGTATGTAGTCAGATAGCCCATCATACATGAAGAAACTTCAAGTGTTTGAAGTGTTCTTGACGATGACAGGTGACGGGCAGTCATCAGTAGAGTCACGCCAACAGTAGTTGGGCATATGTTTCAGATTTTGATGAGGGCCTGACCATGACGGACCACTATTAGTCGCACCTGTGGTTTTGCGTTTTCTGTTAATTAAGGCTATCATAGTGCTACTAGTTCTTCATCACGCCCTACATATGTAAAAAATAAGAGAAAGAGTAATCTAGGGTTTTTATCCTTGATTTCGAGTATTCTTGAGATGAGTAGTAACGTTGAATTCCGAATTTCTATTTCTAATTATTGAGTTGATATATATCATGTATTGAGATTCTTGAATTGATTGTTCATGTCTACTTTCAAGCATGAACCTTATTATTGAGTTATTTATTGAGAAGCCCTTTTAAATCATTGTCTTAAATTGATTTCTAAGAAAAGGAAAGAAGAGTTTTGAGTAAAGTCTGAAGAGATGTTTTGAGAGAGAGTGGGAACTAAGTATTTCCCAAAGATATCATTTTAAAGTGAAAAAAAAGAAAAATTTATTTCTAGATGAGTTTATGAGTTTAGAGATATTTCAGAGTATTACCTCTTTTAAGAGGATAGTTTTGAGCAATTATCTAAAACGAAAGAAGGATTATGTTTTATACATTTGAGCATGAGTGTGTACAGGGGCGGAGCCAACATGTCTTTAGGGGGTTCATTCGAACCCCCTTCGGTGGAAAATATTACTATTTATACATGCTTAAAATTAGTTTTTAGATGTATATAATAGATATCGAACTCCCTTCAACTAGTTCGTATGTTTACTCCTTCGGATTTTCAACCTCCTTATTGAATATCCTGGTTGCGCCACTGAGTGTGTGTGTGTGTATATATATATATATATATATGTTATTGGGATTAGTATTGAGCACCGATATAGGGATGAGTTTAGATAACTTAAAATCCTCATAAACCATGTCTTGCCAACATGGAAAAGGATCATACTTTTTAGATGAATCCTTACTGCTTAATGGATACACTTAGTTGAGAGGTTCTATAACCCGACACATTATAGAAAAGTTCTGGTAGCGTTGGTAAGACGTTGTATAATCACGTAGATCATAGTGATGATTGTTGGTTAGAGAATCTCCCAATAGAGTTAAAGTGTATTTTAATATATCACTTATTATGTTGAGTTCAAAGATATGTAAGTATTTTCTAAAGCTTTAAATGATTTAACTCCTTTATTTCTTTATATTTAGTATGTGTAAATATTTATCTATTGTAGTCCTTTTTTTAGTTGTTTCGATTTGGCTATATTACATACTCGTACATTCAATATATTGATGTTATTCGACCTACATATTTTTTTGATGTTGATACAGGTGTTCAGGATCATCAACATGCTCTTCGTTGAGATCATTATACACTTCAACTAGATTTTGGTGAGCCTCCTTGCATTCTTGAGGTCTTGATATTTGCTTTCTAGTTAGTAGTTTTGAGATGTCGTGGGTCTTTTCCCGACATCCTTCTTTAAAAGTAGAGGCTTCATAGATAGACAAAATAGAGGTGTGTCTTAGTATTTACTTTCTTTGAGTTGTTTACAAACTGTAGTATTGCTATTGAGTATTTTCCAGATTTTATGAGATAGAGTATTTGAGTTTAATTGATTCAATTCTGTTTTGATCCTATCATTTCTTAAGTAACTCTTCCGTTAAGTAGTCAGCTAGGCCAGAGGTTCACTTGGGGACCACAAATGGTTCTCGACTGTCTGCCACGTCCAGGGTGTAGGCTCAGGGCATGACATTCCATGAGGCCCACCTTTGGTGTGATCCTTGATAACCATAAAATCTTGTAAAGCGGAATGCTCGAACATCTGGTAAATGAACCTCCACATCAATAATATTCTTGTGTTAGCCAATAAGAGAGCTTGATTTTTGTTTCCTTCCAAAGTAACGCTAGACCTCCAATAGAGCCTACTAGTTTAACAACAAACAAGTCTTCATAGTATAGCTGTGCCAGGATTTTATTTAGCCTGGGCCAACCTGTCTTGGAGGAAAATGAGACTGGGATGCTTAGATGAAACCATGTCCTTCAATTCCTGAATTGTCTGTGGGTTCCCAAGCCCACAACAATTCTGAGATAGAGAACTCATAATGGCTAGCGGGTCTGGAATCTAGTATACCCGCTGTCAACCCATTTTTTGGATCAAGGACAGTAAGTTGATCATTATTAGTAGTTTTTTTTATTTCACGCGCTTTAGTAATTTTGATTTCCTCAACTCGTGGCCTTTTCTTTGCAAGAATTAAGGCCCCTTCCATCTCTATCATATTCGCTTCCTAAACGACTTCCTTATTTCTCTACGAATAATCTTCATGAATTTGTGCCTAAGATCCTTGATTTATAGGTGAAAAATTGGGAATAGCAATTTCAGGCGAGAAAATAGGATCTTACTTATTAGGGACTTCACGTTCCTGTTCAATGGTGGAAGGTCGAATCCACCGTGCTCCAGCTATATGAAGTGATGATTTATTGTTTTCTCTTAGCATTGAACCAAACAAATATTGTACACGAGTTATACATGATATACTATCACGACCCGAGACTACACCCTGGACGTGGCCGACACTCGATAACCATTGTTGATCTCCAAGCGAACCCTCATCCAGACTGGCTACAAGCGGAAGACTAATTCAAGCATAGAAAGCTTAAAACTGAATAAAATTCAATAAACTCAAATACTCAGCTTTAAAGAAATCTAAACAATACTCAATACATAACTGAGAGTTTTAAAAATAACAACTCAAAGAAGATACTGAAAATTACTCAACTTTGTCTATCAATGAAGCCTCAACTATTACAGAAGGATATCGGGACAACACCCACGACATCTCAAAAATACTAACTGTAAGGTAAAGGTGAAGTCCTTCGAAATATAAGAAGGCTCACCAAAGCTGACTGGAACTGCAAGTGGTATCAACGAAGCTTCTGTTGATGACAGTGAATACCTATATTTGCATCATAAAAGATGCTGACCAAATGGCGTCATTACATGGAATGTACGAGCATGTAATGAGAATTCTAAAGCATAAACATAAGCTCGAACTGATGGAAAAGAAACATACTTACCTCTTCTCAACTCGCTCAACCCAACTCAACTCAACTTAACTCAACTTAACTCAATGAAACATAGTTCAACTCAACTCATAGAAATAGGGCTCAACTTAATAATAAGATACTCAACTCAAATACTTAACCCAAGGTAAAGCAACAATGAAACATAGTTCAACTCAACTCAGAGAAATAGGGCTCAACTCAATAATTAGATACTCAACTCAGATACTCAACTCAAAATACTTAACTCAAGGTAAAGCAACAATGAAAGACTCAATACATGGAAAGCTTTTAAAACAGTAGATCACAACTCAATGTATTGAAAAAAATACAATAATGACTCAACTTGTATACAAAATTACAATATAACTCGGTTTGTATGTAAAAATACAAAATAAACTTTGTGTGGGAGATTCTCTTACCGACAACCATCACTATGAGCTATGTGATGATACAACTTCTAGCCCATATTGCCAGAACTATCCTATACTTTGCCAGGGTATAATACCTCTACTCACTAAATGGATGCACTAGTCTATGCTTAAAAGCAATAAGGAATCATCTAAAAAGTATGACCCTTTCTACCCATGTTGGCTACATGGTTTATAAGGACTTCGAATTATCTGTACTCGTCCCCATATCGGTGCTCAATACTACTCCCAAATTATAACTTAGCTCATTTATTTAAAAACATAATTCTTTCTCTAGTTTGAGATTATTACTCAAAATATTTGTCTTAAAAGAGATGGCTGCTCTGGAATTACTTTTAAACTCATAACTCATTTAGAAATCAGAGTTTCTCTTTTATCAATGTAAAAATTGACACCTCTGGGAATACATAGTCCCGTTATCATCTTGCCAACTCATACTAGAAAACTCTTTCTCAAAAATATATCAAATTCATATTATAATATGATCATTGATGACTCGGGAAGTCATACTGCATAAACATTGATGGTATATCTAGATACCATACTGCTCATACATTGATGGCATGCTCGATTGTCATACTAATCATGTTTTAGAAAACTCTTTTCTTAAAACTCATCATTACTTTCTCAAAACTCAGTTTAAGAACTCATGTGTTGGCTTTAAAAAGCTTCTAAAATTTTCTAAATCAACTCATAGGGTTCATGTGGAATTATGGACATGAACTACTCAATTCAAAACTTTGAATAACCATATATAGAACTCAATACTCGGAACTCAACTACTCCAGAACTCAAGGACTCAATGATTCTACGCATCTCAAGACTGCTCGACTCATAGGGTTCATGCAGAATTATGGGGATGAACAACACAACTCAAGGACTTCATGATACTACTCATCTCAAGAATGCTCAACTCATAGGGTTCATGCGGAATTATGGGCATGAACAACTCAACTCAAGGATTCATGGGTAACATGTAGTAGTCCCATAAGTAGGAATATAATCTCAAAAGTATTGCAAACTCAATGCTCAAGAACTTAGAACTTGGAGATACTACTCCTCTCAAACATACTCAACTTATGGATTTCATGCGGAATTTATGGACATGAACAACTCGACTCAAGGGTCTCAATGAAAATGTAGACTTATGAATACATTCTTCTCATTCATATAGTCTTGAAACAAGTTATAAGTTATTGTAGAAGACTCCTCAAAAGGACTTTCTCAAATGACTCGAAAGAACTCTCAAGACTTACTCTTAACCCTACCTTCAATTTGAATTATGAATTCAATCTTATGAACGATTTCTCGATGTTTAGAAGTAGTTTAGAGTAGTTAGAATCAATGGGGAGTAAAGGTAACCTTTGAAGGAACTCAGATGGGCCAAATGAAGTGTAATATCCCGTAACTTAAAATACATTTGCGACTCGTAAACACCAATGCATAGATGTGATATCGAGGGAGGTATATCATTGAAAATGGTTAAGCATACCATGTAACCCTTATATTTAGTCATTTGAAGGGTTATACAAAAGTTTTAGGCCAAAGAGATCATTAAAGTTTAAAGGTTCATTGTGGAGGAATACTACAAATGATCTCATTTCTCATGTTACTTTGAACGAGCATATCTCCTAATATATAATGAGTTAGAGGGCCTACACCCTATACAATTTAAGGTATTTGAGTCTAGTTTCCAGAAAAATAAACCGCTCGTTAAAACGATATCATAGTAAAACTTTATATTCATTCTACGACAGACACGCTCACTGCCCAATCACTGCGGGACATGTGGCACTTTCGAGAAATTCGGTCAAACTTTTTGTTTTTATATTAGAAGTTTGGGATATACTTTCTCAAATACTCAAGAACGTGTAAGGACTGGTTTCAAGTTATGTCTTCATGTTTTTCTCATCTTCAATCCACCAAACCTTAAGGTAAGTTGGTTTCTTCAAGAATCAAGTGTCTTCCTCTCCATAGACCTATAGATATACTTAGCTAAATGTTTTCATGATGGAAAAAGTATTTTTCTTGGAGAATAAAGAAGGGCAGGGGCTGATTTTCTTTGATATATGGGTATGAATCCTCTTCTATCTCCATAAATAGTATTCCAAGGATTCTTTAAGTATAATTTGCGTGTAGGACTCATGGGACGGTGATAGGAAGCCGTGAGTCCATGTTTTACCCATTGTATTTGATGTTTTGGTGAGGAGGGAATTTTTAGAAGGTTGTGTTGGTTGTTGTTTTGACCAAATGAGGGGTCAATAGTATTATATTGGCGAAGTAAGCTGGTTACATTAAAATGGAAGGCGAGGTATAGAGAACACGACTATTATAGTTCTTGAAAGTTTGTCGCTCACCAAGTGTTTGATGAAATTCCTAAGTCGCTAAGAATATGTGGTACCTGGTTATATGAGCTCCTATTATTTTAATTTATGGCATTAGTTCTCTACCAACTTAAACTATGAGCTTATAAAGGAATTTGACTTCGTTAACAAGGAACCGGTGGGATGGTGATCGGAGGCCATGAGTTTTACTTTTATGTTAAGCCTACTTGGAAAGTAGAGAAATACAAGGGTGTGGTGATACACCATTCATCTATGGTAATTATTGAGATTGTCGCTCGTGAACCATTATTGTGTTTTTGGCATTGTTGTGACTCTTGATTAGTTTCTTATACTATGCTTTTATGATTTTATGTTATAGATAAAGTTGTCAGCAAAGGAGTTTGACGACGTAAGATCGTAAGTCCCGAATTAAGGTATGTAAAGCTAAAACCTCTTTTGCCCTTAAGGCACGACCTAAACTCGCATGTTCTTCTGATAAATGTCACTATAGATATTATAAACCCTCTCATGCTGAGTCCTAAACCTATAGAGTTATAGTACTCTTCAAGGAAGCAATATGTTTCACACAACTACATTTGTCTACAGTTAGAACTCTTAGAAGTTAGTGGTCTACATGTTGCATAAATTTAAATAGAGCAGCCAGCCACAGACTGTTCGTAAGTTCATAGGTCACCAGATATATGATTCTCAAGCTAAAGAATGTAATCACAAATTGTATCACGAGCTATGTGATTAATGAATTAATTATTATATATAATTGCAAACAGTTGAGATTATAGACTACTCTGCAGTGTAGGGTGGGTATATTTTGGGCTACTACGTGCGACGCTAATCTGTGCACAGAATTCAGATATAGTCAGCTGGAATTTCCCGTCGTGGATTCACCTGACTGATACAAGCCTGCGGGCAAACCATATAGGAGCCCTGTGGGGCGTACCTTGATAGACCTCGTTACCAGACTATGACATTTCATGCATGGTCGTGATAGTGGGCTACAGATGCCATACAGGGTTCACTAATCACCGTCAGTAGGCCATCATGTGATTCCCTGACAGTTAGCTTTATAAAGAGCAAAGAAGCGATATAATGAAGTAAAGATATCACTTAGGCAAATTGTAGGGATTATATATATAAAAATGACTAAGCCATGAAATGTTCGATGAGGACCATTGAAGTTGGTCACAATTCCAGTTACAGATTATGTCTCCTGCATACACATGATCAGATTTGCATATCATGATATTTGATGTCTAATTGTTATTCAGTTTACCTTACATACCAGTACATGTTTTGTATGTACTGACGTCCCTATTATTTTGGCGTTTCAATTGTATCACTGCAGGCTCAGGTACTCAGGACAACAAGCATTTTCAGTAGACTAGAGACTTCCTTGGTAAGCTCCACCTCTACCTGGAACTATAAGATATTTAGAGCCTATATTTTTCTACATATGTACATATATCACAATGGGTATGTTGGGGCCCTGTCCCGACTAGTTATCAGATTCTTAGAGGCATAGTCTTTAGAGGCTTCGTAGACTTAGTCTTGTTTCCGTTGTAAAGTAGTCCAACGGGCCCTTTTGTTATCTATGTTTTAGTATGTGACTTCATATAGGTTACGTTGCTTATGAATCTTCAGCTTTGGCATGAGATTAGTAAGATATTTAGCAGGTCTATGTGTATATCCTTGATATCAGCCCCTTTCTAGCCAGAGGTGTGACTCAAAGCAGAAGGGGTGGGGGCAGGCGACCCTGGCTTACTGAGTGGCGCAGGGCGCCAGCCCCTAAACTATAGAGCACTTCTATTGGTGCAATGGTTGGGCAGCACACCACCCCTTGCTCAGATTTCCCTGACGAATTTCTTTGCTTTTTGTTTCCCTAATTCGCCTAGATTCGCATGGTTTATTCCCCCACTCACATAGATTCGAATAACCAACATAAGTACAAACTAATCTACTTAAAAAAACTCTCAAATCACTAACTTTTATCTCAAAAACTTATTAAAACCTCAATAATCAAGATTAATGGATGAAACTTCAAGAACTAATCAAGATTCTCAATACATGGATTATCATGGATGAAATTTACTCAAGAAACTCATGATTGGCATGTGGGTGAACGAACTCAACACTATGAAAACTTACATACCTCTTAGGGAGCAAACCGTTGGCAAAAATCCGCAACAAAACTTGAGGATCTTGACGAACGGCTTGAACCTCCCCTCTTTTCTCTTCTTGAACTCTCTTCTAAAACCCTAAGCTTATTTGGGATGAATGAAACTGATTCTAATCATTTTATACCCCTAAATTATTACTAAAAACGTTTTAAGCTGAAGGGGTAAGGAAAAGACTAAAATACCCCTCATAATTTTGGGTAACTTTTCTTAACTAGACAGACTCATTTCAAAAGGCAAAATCTCACTCATTCGAACTCGAAACTTAGCAGACTCGGTGCCGTTGGAAAGAGGATTCCAAGACCTTTCATTTAATATCTTATGGGCTACCTAACGTATCATGTACTGAAAGTTATAGTAGTTTGAAGTTTACCCAAAACTTAAAGAAACTTATGATTGACTTAAATGAATTCTCTTTAGTTCTTTTTGGAACTCAAGGTGCATCATCTAGTGACCTTAACACTTAAGAAAATTCAAATTACTTAGTAAAATCCTACTTACAAAGAAGGATGGTTCGAGTCTAAGCTTCAAAATTTTCTAGTGTGTTACAATATCTCCCCCTTGGGATCATTCGTCCTCGAATGACGACTGGACTGGGTATAGAACGGGTTACTCTTATCATCTCTGCCATACCAACTAGAATTGACTGCATTACTATTTAGAACCAACTAAGAGCTCTAATTTAGCAATTTCACATAGCAAAACCTCATCCTCCTCTTCCTCCTCATTTATAACCTTAGACGGAATTATCACACCATTATTATCACAATAGGATCATTAACCTTCTCTTTCTATCATCACCCCATTACAAAAAGGACCTCTGAAAAGATATTTTCCATATTCTTTGGAACTCATTACTATCTTATTCTCAAATATGTGAGTTGGTTTCACATCTAATCATCTCCCCATTAGGTCTATAGCTGACACTTGAAAGTTATGGACCTATTCCATCATCTCTAAACTAGTCTACCATCGTCTTACTCTAATACCCGGGAAAACGTATCTCATGCTACTGAACTCTCCATAAAAAGGTACTAAGACCTCTTTCTAAGATATTTCTCTTGACTCTTCTCATTGGCTTACATGTCCGTTTCATTTAACTCTTGAGGAAAAATAATAATGCTTACATTAGACTATTCCACATTGATAGCTCAAATATACTATGTAGGAACACATGGAAAAGCATTAACTTAATTGGAACCTCATCTGACTATATACGATCTTGGGTACACCTCTTAATGCTCTTGTTACTCTAATGACTTAGCCACACTTCACTACCATTATCTAAAAGTTAGGATATCTTACTTGTACCACTCATATTCGCAGCTAACATCTCTTCAAGCTTAATGTTTATTACTTAACCCAGATATCAATATGATTGCTCGCTTACTATACTAACTTACAACTACTAGATAAAAATGAAGAAACACTCGCCCACTAAAACCTCATGACAAATAGTCAATCATTATCTCCAGTCTTCATACTTATAATTTACCGTCACACTTCCTTTCACAACTTAAGTACTATTTACCCATTCACTATACATCATTGGATAATTAGTTTTGCAACCCTCTGAATATTATGGGCTTCCCCTTAGAATCATAAGCCTAGTTTAGAGCTATCACCTCATGAATACTGTACTCATTTATTCCACACCTATACTTGGCATTCACTAACACAATGTTACATTCACATAAGCTCTCTTCTGGTTAAAGTATACTCTAACTCATCCTGACTAGTAACTAATTCTCTACCTCTTATCATGAAATCTAATCAAACTCATCACTTCTTAGTCTACCCATAAGGAAAAACATCTAATTAATAACATATAGGGTGACTGACTCAACAACCTAATTTACCTAATCACCTTCTCCCTTCTTAGATTACTATACCTCTGGATGCATTTTTCTAACTCTGGGCACTTTTTCTAATACTTCTTATAATGTCGTACTCATACTACCTTTTTCAGTGGAAGTACTACCCAAGATCTAAAACACACTTCCTCATAAAGGTCTCAATTGGAATAAGGTTTAGAGAATAGAGTACATCTCATTTTTATCTTGAACGCATGATTCATACGAATAAGAGTGCATTCTTTTGAATCTCAATACTTAAGCTCACTCATGCGCTTCTCTTAAGCCTCTCTGCAGTGTCATGACTTTCTCAAGACTTTTGCTGAGATTAACTCATTGATAAGGATGTGGGATAGGTTTCCAACTATATTGAGTATGAGGGGAATTCAAATGGATATAATAAATACACGAGTTTGAATAAGCTCCTTATGATATAGTTCTATTGCTAGATTTAGAGTATGAAAGAAGGAAAACTTTTCCTAAATGTTTGTAGTCCCTCATTTATAGAGGTGGGGCCCTCACAACCATTAATAAGATCCTACTTGACACGTTTAATAGACACCCTAGGACACTTGAATTATGTTCTCTCATACCAAGTTTGTCATGACCTGAGCCTACACCCTGGACGTGGTCGGTACTTGAGAACCATTGTTGGTCCCCAAGCGAACCCTCATCCTGGCTCATTACAAGCGCAAGACTAACTCAAGCATACAAGATTAAAACTAAATAAAATTCAATAAACTCAAATACTCAGCTTTAAAGAAATATGAACAATACTCAATAGATAACTCAGAGTTCGAAAAAAACAACTCAAAGAAAATACATACTGAAAACTACTCAACTTTGTCTATCTATGAAGCCTCTACTACTACAGAAGGTAATCGATACAAGACCCACGACATCTCAAAATTACTAAGTGTAATGTAAAGGTCCTCTGGAATATAAAAAGGGGTGAAGTCCTCCGGAATATAAGAAGGCTCACTAAAGCTGACTGGAACTGCAAGTGGTATCAACGAAGCTTCTGTTGATGACCCTGAATACCTGTATCTGCATCATAAAAGATGCAAGCCAACTAGCGTCAGTACATGGAATGTACAAGCATGTAAGGGGAATTCTAAAGCATAAACAAAAGTTTGAACTAATGGAAAAGAAACATACTTACCTCTTCTCAAACTCTATCAACCCAATTCAACTCGACTTAACTCAATGAAACATAGTTCAACTCAACTCAGAGAAATAGGGCTCACCTCAATAATAAGATACTCAACTCAGATATTCAACTCAAGATACTCAACATAAGGTAAAGCAACAATAAAAGATGCAATACATGGAAATCTTTTAAAACAATAGATCACAACTCAATGTATTGAAAAAAAATACAATAATCACTCAGCTTGTATATAAAAATACAATATAACTCTCTTTGTATGCAAAAATACAAAATAAACTTTGTGTGGGATATTTTCTAACCGATAACCATCACTATGAGCTATGTGATGATACAACGTCTAGCCCATGCTGCCAGAACTGTCCTATACTTTGTCAGAGTATCGCTAAGTGGATCCACTATTCTATGCTTAAAAGCAATAAGGAATCATCTAAAAAGTATGAAACTTTCAACCCACGTTGGCTACATGGGTTATGAGGACTTTGAGTTATCTGAACTCATCACCGTATCGGTGCTCAGTACTACTCCAAAAATATAAATTAGCTCATATGTTTAAAAACATAACTTTTTCTCTAGTTTGAGATTATTACTCAAAATATTTCTCTCAAAAGAGATGATTGCTCTGAAATTACTTTTAAATTCATAACTCATTTAGAAATCTCAGTTTCTCGTTTGTCAAGGTAAAAATTGACACCTCTGGGAATACATCGTCCCCTTAGATTCTTGTTCAACTCATACTTGAAAACGTTTTCTCAAAAATATATTCAAATCATATTATAATATGATCATTTATGACTCGGGAAGTCATATTGCATAAATATTGATGGTATACCTAGATACCATACTGCTCATACATTGATGGCATGCTCCATTGTCATACTTATCATGTTTTAGAAAACTCTTTTCTCAAAACTCATCTTTACTTTCACAAAACTCAGTTTAAGAACTCAAGTGTTGGCTTTAAAAAGCTTCTAAAAATTTCTAAATCACCTCATAGTGTTCATGTGGAATTATGGACATAAACGACTCAATTCAAGGTTTTCAATAACCATATATAGAACTAAATACTCAGAACTCAACAACTCCAAAACTCAAGGACTCAATGATACTTCTCCTCTCGAGACTGCTCGACTCATAAGGTTCATGCGGAATTATGGGCATGAACAACTCAACTCAAGGACTTCATGATACTAATCATATCGAGAATGCTCAACTCATTGGGTTCATATGAAATTATGGGCATGGACAACTCAACTCAAGGACTTCATGGGTAACATGTAGTAGTCCCATAAGTAGGAATCTAATCTCAAAAGAATTGAAAACTTAATGCTCAAGAACTTAGAACTTGGAGATACTACTTCTCTCAAAGATACTCAACTTAGGAGTTCATGCAGAATTTATGGGCATGAACGACTCGCCTCAAGGGTCTCAATGATAATGTAGACTCATGAATATATTTTTTCTCATTCTCATACTCACTTACTCTAGTCTTGAAACAAGTTATTAGTAGTTGTAGAAGACTCCTCAAAAGAACTCAAAGGGACTTTCTCAAAAGACTTGAAAGAACTCTCAAGGCTTGACTCTTAACTCTTCCTTGAATTTGAATTACGAATTCAAGGTTATGATTCATGTTATGAATGATTTCTCGGTGTTTAGAAGTATTTTAAAGTAGTTAGAATCAAAGAGGAGTATAGGTACCCTTCTAAGGAACTAAGACGGGTCAAACGACGGAGAAGAGGTGGGGGAAGGCGATCCTGGCACACTTAGAGGAACAGGGTGCCAGCCTCTAAACTACATAGCACTTCAACTAGTGCAATGGTGGGGCGGCGCGCCATCCCCTACCCAGATTTCCCCGATGAATAATATCTTTGCACATTTTCTGACCGTAGTTCGCCTACATTTGAATGGTTTCTTCCCCCACTCACTTAGATTCGAATACCCAACATAAGTACGCACTAATCTACTCAAAACAACCCTCAAATCACTAACTTTCATCTCAAGAACTCAGTAAAACCTCATAATCAAGATTAACGGATGAAACTTCAATAACTAATCAAGATTCTCAATACATGGATTATCATGGATGAAATTTACTCAAGAAACTCATGATTGGTATGTGGGTGAACGAACCCAATACTATGAAAATGTACATACCTCTTAGGGATCAAACCATTGGCAAATATTTGCAACAAAACTCAAGGATCTAGACGAACGCCTTGAACCTTCCTTCTTTTCTCTTCTTGAACTCTCTTCTAAAACCCTAGGCGTATTGGGGTAGAATGAAACTGATTCTAATCAGTTTAGACCCCTAAATTCTTACTAAAAACGTTTTAAGCTTAAGGGGTAAGGAAAAGACTAAAATACCCCTCATAATTTTGGGTAACTTTCCTTAACTAAACATGCTCACTTCTAAAGGGCATAACTCACTCATCTGAACTAGAAACTTAGAAGACTCGATGGCATTGGAAAGAGGATTCCAAGACATTTCATTTGATATCATATGGGCCACCTAACTCATCTTGTACTGAAAGTAATGGTCGTTTGAAGTTGACCCAAAACTTAAAGGAACTTATGAACGACTTGAATGAATTCCCTTTAGTTGTTTTTGGAACTTAAGGTGCTACATCTAGTGACCTTAACACTTATGAAAATTTAAATTTCTTAGTAAAATCCTACTCACAAAGAAGAATGGTTCGAGTCTTAGCTCAAAAAAATTCTGAGGTGTTACATAAGTGATACAAACCTCGACAAAATTTATCTGAATGACCTACTAATCCACAAAAGAAACAAAAGGTGCCAAGACTTTCGTATTGAAAATTCAAAGTCATATGATCCCTTCCAAGAACCTTAACTTGCATCTTTCACTTTAATGGTATGCGAATATACATACGAACCCTAATACGCATGTAGTCTCTCCAAAATAAATCATAGTTTTTGGAACCATCACGGACAATTTCCCCCAAAAAAATTCCAATGTCTCGCGCGATGAGTTTTGAATTATGCAAACCAAAGACGATATCATGGATTTGAACCCATAGTTCCATAATTGTTAGTTGCATTTGTTTGGGATTTTTATTGGGCTCTAATGGTTGCATCAAAATCATAATTTCGTTGTAGTTCCACGGTCTGTCACTCGTGATATGGGTAAAGTTTCGTTCATGATAAAGTTGGATAAGAAAATAATTATTGCCAAGATCTTTCATTGTCATGCCTTCCCCTTGAATCCATGCTTGTGCCATGGAATCTTGAAAGAATCACATAGTCACAGGCTTATAGTAACAATGAGGCACATAACGCACCCCAACAACTGATTCATAGATCCATTAACAAAGTTCGTATTTGGCAGTTCATGATACTTCAAGCATCCATATGCACTATTCAGATTCATATTCGAGTACGTCTCCTCTAGTGGGATAGTAAAGTTATCAATTGTGTTTGATGATGAAGCCATCGAAGGGAAATGGAAAAGCTTCATAAGGGCAGAGCAAAACTTGTCATAGAAAACACGAGGAAATAATAGCTCTAAACATATTAGAAATAAGGAATAAATTATATTGATTCTTGATATTAATTTATTGTAAAAAATTGCATAAAAAATACTATAAATCATAATAATTGACAATTTAAAATATTTTAAAAAACATTTAAAAATTTGACTGATTTTTGAAATTAATTTACACAGGTCATACAAAATAGGAAAAAAGAAGTAACATGTATTATTTAATTTGGAAACTACGTAAAAAGTATTGTAAATCTCAATAATAAACAACATTTGATTGACTCTTGAAATTCTATTTATGCTATACACATTGGGGCAACGGGAGTAACATATATTATTTAAAAATTAAATTAAAAGTCCTATAAATCACAATAGTTAACAACTTAAAATATTTTAAAATAATATTTAATTTAATTAACTCTATAAATTCTATTTATATCATATAAATTGAGATTAAAATAATAACAAATAGCACGGGTACCTGTGTCTAGTGTATCAATAAAAAATAATGTATAACTGAACTAACAAAGTTTTAAAATTGTTTTTTTATCTTTTCAACTTTTAGAACTTGACTTAATTAAAAAATTAAAAGCTTAATCACTTTTTCATATAAAATGAACTTATGACTGATCAAAAGAGATTGATTTTATATTTATTTTTTTATCATGTCTAAAGCGTGTTTAGAAGAGTAAATATATGATCAAAATAGGTAAATATGCATCATTTAACTGTTCATATTCTCATTAATTATAAAAAAAAATGTTGCTCCTTTGAATGCAAATAAATAAACAACTAACAGTATGGAATTCATAAATTGCATGTGGTACTAATAGTATGGAATTCATAAATTGCACATGGTCGATGAAGTTTCTTTCCATTTTTCTACTATGGACCTTACACATACATTAAAAATTTCCTTCATTGTCTCGTAATTTTGTGAATTGTTAGATAAAATTATTGCATATTTATGAAAGTAGACTTATTTTTTTGTCCTGTAAGTAATGATGACAAGCATTTTCTAATTTAGTTTAACATAGTAATCTTTAAAAAATCCATATAATTACCAAAAAATCGTACATAAAATATGCAAAAAATTGTCAACTTTCAAACTACCGGCAAATTGATTGAGTTTATTGTTTGGTATGTTTTGTATGAATTATAAGAAATAATTAATTTTGAGACAAATTTTAGGATGAATTTATCTTATATTCAATTGGGATAAAAATTAAAATTATGAAATACTCCCTCTGGCTAACAATAGTTCACTCTTGATTTGACACAAACTTTAAGAAACAATAAATAATAGGGGTGATTACTATAGTGCCCTTTGAATATATTAAATTTAATGCTTTGGAAAATGTATTAGATATTGAATAGTATTTAATATCAAATGAGCCCTTAACTTCGTCACTACGTTGCTCACACACAACTCGTACTCCTTCCTATAAAAGATCCCAAAATTCTTATTTTCATCGCTTCATATTTCCAGAATCTTCTGAGTCAACTTCAATTGCAGTAAAAATTAGCATCAATGGCTTCCCCATAAGTCTTAATTTGATTAATGTTTTGTTAATTGTTCATCAAATATGTTTAATTTGTTCAAAAAAGTTAGTAATCAACAGTACTCAATTACAGAGGTACTGATTAAGAGATTGAGTTAAGTTCGAGGTCCATTTCTTGTTTAAAATATTGGGTACGGTAGAGAGGGATATTTCATGTAGACACAAGACTCAAAAGAGAAGTATTTAAATCAAGATTTTATGAAAACTAAAACAACAAAATATAAGGATGCAAGAAAAGTGCAAAAATAAATAGTGGTTGCCATATAAAGTTCCCTTTGTGGGGGTCTGACCCCTACGAGTTCGTAGAGAAGGGAGAGGAAAGAAGTCTTGGTGAACCGTGCCATATGAAATTATCCATGTTTTAGATGTACAACTTTAGTTTTGTGTGATTTAGGAATGAATGGTTTTCTGAGGGGTTGAGTTAGCTTCAAAGTTCATTTCTTTATCTATAGGATATTTTAGTTGAGTACTTTTTATATGAAAAGAAGAAGATGAAGTGTTACCTGGTATTGGTACCTGTTGTTGTTGTTGGTGGGAAGTATCTCATGGAACTAGTCAATTTGCCATTAAAAAAAAAATATGATGAAGCGGGAGGTGGGGTTTGGGGTTTGTGTGTGTGTGTGAGATACAACAAGATCATTGATTTTAAATTTTGGATTAAGTAATGGTTGTATATGTATGTTGTATGTAAATTGATTTATTTTTAGTTTGCTTTTGATATGGATGTTGATGGGTTATTCTTTTATTTGCACAGAAGTGTACAAGAAGTTCTACCACCATCTCTGGATTTTACTTCTAACCCTCACCTCTCTTCGACGGAACTACCAGGTTTAATTAAATTTTTCTCGTAATATCTTTCTTATCCACCTTAAGAAAATGTGTTTTTTGTCTACCTTATGAAAAATGTGTTCTTTGTCATCATTACAGTTTTATTTCTCCGAGTGAAGATTGTGATCTGACTCTATTGTGATGTCTGAAGGTTGTATATCAATTATCAATGCTCCTATTCTCAGCGTGTGTGGATTACCAGGAATGTTAAGGTTCGCCTTTTTACCGCTTTCTCCATTCTACTTTATCTAGCTTTTTTTTGCAGTTTGTTCTAAAAACAAGGACAACTTTCTATATTTGAAAACTCTTTAACCTTGAACATACCATTTTACTCCTAATTGTATATCTTTATAGCTATAAAAATGCCATGACATGTGTAAAATCAAAATTCGAAAGATACTTTTTATATGTGTTAAGTAGAAGACTCTTATGGGTGCATTCCACTGAAAATGAACACTTAACTCACTCCTAGGCTTCTCTCAAGCCCCTCCGTTAAGGATAGGGGAAATAACCGAAGCCAAATTGACTCTTGTGACACATTCTTGAATGAAAATGGGCTGCACACCTCTGTAAAAATTTCTTACAAGTTCATGCGGGTCTTGGTGCTCTAGCCCTCCATATAATCCCCTCACTTGGAGGAGATGAAGAGTTGTGATAGTGACTTCAAATATTTTATTTCCACCAGCTTAAGGTATGCAAATTGCTCTAATTTCACCTGTAAGAGATGGGTTGTACACATTATTGATATCATCGATACCCTCTTGATGACCTGGTTGACAACCATTCACCTCTTCTTTACCCATTTTTACTTCTACGTAGCCCAACCAACACTACACAATGCAGCCAACACCAACAAATTCACAAATCAAATCTTCAATCAAAGAATTCTTAGTAATGCTACTCCCCGTCTGCGGCGCCATTTTGATTTCATGTATCAGGATACTTCTTCCAATTCTAAGTGCCAATGATCACTAGTTAGTATATAACCCAACTAAATGAGTTAGGGTTGATCCCACAGAGAGTAGATTTTCCTTCGAATTCAATGACAAAGGTATGACAAGAATCTCTTCAACTGAACACTTACTGCGCCCTTTTTGGTTTAAACTCCAAAATTTCAGATTATAATTATCAATCCAATTCAACGCTTGACATGAAATGATCAAATAATGAGGTAAAACTTGGGGAATTGACCAACCAATTATTGAGTTCACCTTAGTGGATGAACACTGATGCTCACAATGGGATAAATTGTCGTAGGTAGGTAGGACTATATGTAAAACAATTTTCTCTCGAACAATTACCTTATCTTTGTCGAATTCTTTTGAAACTTCAACACTAGAAGGAAGATGACCATTCCTTGTCCTAATCAAATCCACTCTCTCGAGCTAGATACAAAGGATAGGTTCCATGTTTCACTTTCTCAAGCTGAAATCATGGCGACCCACTACTAAAGATGCTAAACTTGCTACTTTAACTTTGTACCTCTCTCTTGAGCAAGAACAAAACGCTGAACTGAGACAATATTCATTTCAAGATGACCTCAAAACATACCAGCAAATCAGACCCACTTCAAGTTAACACCATTATTCTCAAATCAATGACACCCACTTAGTAAAACTGAACAATTGGTCTCATAGTCAAAACCCCAAGGAGAGGGTTTTAGCCAATCATAGCAAAAAGATGAAAATCAACACCCATCATGTTTTCTATAACTGGGTCAAATGAAAATTTAAAGTTAAAATCAACTAAGAATCTTTTCTATTACAAAATCTCCAAGAAAATCTTGCTAAAATAACTGAAAAATCGCCTCTAGCAGTGCTTTTTCTCTCAATCTTTTGTTCCTCGCATTTTTGAATTAAAATCAATTTAAACAAGTAGGAAGTGTGATTGCTTAAGACCAATCGGCGAGGTAAGTCGGGCTTCACCGATAATTCGATGACTCACCAATTGTCCTTTTCCTCGCCTTCATTTTTATCTTCTTCTTGGTCCAGCTATTGTAATTTTGTGCGATCCAGATCGGGATCACCGAATGATTCTTCGAGTCGCCCTTTCTCCATTTATCTCGCCCATCAGCATTTGTTTGGATCTCCATCAGTACTTTTGGTGACCTGGTCATCCTTCACCAAAACCATCGGCGACTCGCCGATTGGGCTTGCTGCTCGCCGAAGTTTCCTCGAGTTCAGCTCCAGCATTCTGTAACTTTAGGCAGTAGGGTAGCCACTTGGCGATTCGTCGAGTGACATTGGCGATTGTCATGCATTCATTTTCTTCATTTCTTTAGCTCGCTTCATTCCTTTTTGCATATTAGTGTCCATTCTTTGTTCCTAAATCCAAATAACTGGAAATCAAGGACTCTATATCAGTTATTGGCATAAAATAAGCACTTGAGGACACTAAATCTATCCAAATAAAGTCCTAAATGAGTCCAAATCGTGGACTCATCAGTGATCATGTGATTATTCGATTAATTAGCTTATGGGTATTGTATTTTACCGATTTAAATTCTTAATTGAAGTGGGTTCAATCGATGGTTGTTTATTAATCTAAGAATTGTAGTTCCAAATGCAATTCTAACTTAGAGTTTTGGGCTTACTTCAGAAAGAGGTTTTAGAACTAAGGTTTTTGATTAATGATTGTAGTTATTGGGTTGATGTGGGTTCAACTCGAGAGAGTGAACCCTAAGCTCGATTCTACCTATCTAGCTCGACAGAGTGGATAAATTAAGGTTTTGTGTTGTTCATTGTAACACCCCAGAAATTTTTTGAACTAAGACTCGAGCCATCCTTCGTTGTGAGAACTCATTCAAGCCATTCCTAAGTTCTTCTATGTTTTGGGTAAACTTCAAATGACCATAAATTTTAGTACATTATGAGTTAGGTGGCCCATAAGGTATCACATTAAAGGTCTTTGAATTATCTTTCAAACACCGCCGAATTTGCTAAGTTTTGAGGTTGGATGAGTGAAATATGACATTTTGAAGTCATGTTGTCCAATTAATGAAAGTTACCCAAAAATAGTGAGGGCTATTTTGGTCTTTTCCTTACCCAATCAGATTTAATTCATTTTTAGTAATGTTTTAGGGGTCTAATCTTATTAAGTTTAATTTTATAATCCTAATTTACGCCTAGGGTTTTAGTTTGGAGTTCAAGAAGAGAAAAGAAGAGAAAAGAGGAGAAAAAAGGAGAGGTTCAAGGCGTTCGTCAAGATTCTTGAGTTTTATTACGGAGTATCGCCAAAGGGTTAATCCCTAAGAGGTATGTAAGTTTTCATAGTGTTGGGTTCATTCACCCACATGCCAAATATGTTATTTTCAACACAATTTCTTTCTTGAAGTCGATGCAATTGAGTTCTTGAAGTTTCATTCAAAATCTTGTTTTGTTGGGGTTTTGATAGATTTTTTAGATGAAAGTGAGTATTTTGAGGGCTGTATTGAGTATATTAAAGTGTACTTATGTTTGAGTAATCGAATCTATGTGATTGGGGAAGAAGCGTTTGATGCTAGGCGAGTTAGGGTCAGAAAACGAGTAAATAAAGTCGGCGGCATTTTCTGGGTTGGGGACTGGCGCCCCACGCCAGCCAGTTCACCCCAACTACACCTCTGTAGGTAGAGGACTGGCATCCTACACCACTCAGTGCGCTAGGGTCGCCTGCCCCCACCCCTTCTCCATCGTTTTTCCCGTCTGAGTTTTTTAAAAGGGTACCTTCAAGCCCTATCGATTCTAACTACTTTAAACTACTTCTAAACACCTAAAAATGATTCATAACATTAGTCATATCCTTGATTTCATAATTAAAATTCAAGGTAGAGTTAAGAGTTAAGTCTTGAGAGTTATTTCGAACATTTTTAGAAAGTCCCTTTGAGTCTTTTTGAGGTGTCTTCTACAATTTCTAATACCTTGTTTCAAGACTTGAGCAAGTGAGTATGAGAATGAGGAGAATATATTCATGAGTCTACTTTATCATCACGAGATCCTTCATATCATGAACCATAACTCTTGAATTCATAATTCACATTTAAGAGAGATTTGAGAGTAGAGTTCAAGAAAGATTTTGAGTCCAATTGTGAATCCTTTGAAATCAACTGTCGATTTGAACTATGTTTTGAGACAATAAATATGAGAATGAGAAGAGTCATATACATGAGTTCCGTAGTGATATTTTGATCCTTGAGTCAAGTCGTTCATGCCCATAACTTCCGCATGGGCTCCATAAGTTGAGTACCTCTGAGAGAAGTAGTATCTTCAAGTTCTAAGTCTTGAGTATTGAGTTTCCAACCCTTTTGAGATTAAATTCCTAATCATGGGGCTATTACATGTTACCCATGAAGGTCCTTGAGTTGAGTTGTTCATGCCCATAATTCTGCATGAACCTTATGAGTTGAGCAGTCTTGAGATGAGTAGTATCATTGCAGTTCTTCAGTTCTGAGTTATTGAGTTCCGAGTATTGATCTCTATCTATGGTGATTGAAAAACTTGAATTTAGTCGTTCACGTTCATAATTCAGCATGAACCCTATTTTAAGAAGTCTTTCTACAAATTATTATAAAAACTTATTTTAAAGACTTGAGCATTGAGTTTGATAAAGAGCAGAGTTGAGTTCATTTTATTTAAAATGATATACGGGAACTAAGCATTCCCACAAAATGTAAATGTTTTCACATTTATACAAGAGAGAAAACATTGATTTCCAAGAGAGCTTTTGAGCTAGTTTTGAGTAATTATCTCAAACCACAGAAAGAGTTATGTTTTTAAACATATGAGCTAGTTACATTTTAGGAGTACTATTGAGCACCGATTTGGGGACGAATTTGAGCTCAGATAATTCAAAAGTCTCCATAAACCATGTAGCCAACATGGATAGAAAAGGTTAATACTTTTTAGATAATTCCTTAGTGCTTTTTAGCATACACTAGTGGATCCACTTAGTAGTTAGGTTCTATACACGTGGCAAGGTATGGGACGGTCCTGGCATCGTGAGGCAAGACGTTGTATCATCACATAGCTCATAGTGATGGTTGTCGGCTAGAGAAACTCCCACAAAGATATTTGTATTTTAATATACGAGTTTATTGTGTATTCTTATATACACACAGATATATTTTGTATTCTTATATACACAGAGTTTACTTTGTATTTTCATATACAAGAAGATTTTATCTGGTATCCTTGCATACAAACTGAGTTATTATTGTATTCTTCAATACATTGAGTTGCTTTCTACTATTTTAAGAGCTTTCCATATATTGCATCATTATTGTTTCTTTATATTGAGCTGAGTATCCAGAGTTGAGTACCCAAAGTCGAGTATTTTATAATCGAGTTGAGCCTTATTTCACTGAGCTGAATATATTATTGTTGAGTTGAGCCTTATTTCACTGAGTTGAATATTTTATCATTGAATTGAGCCCTATTTTCTCTGATTTGAGTTGAACTATGTCTCTTTGAGTTGAGTTGAGTTGAGTTGAGTTGAGTTGAGTGAGTTGAGAAGAGGTAAGTATGTTTCTATTTCACCAGTTCAAGCTTATGTATTCTTTAGAATTCCCCTTACATGCTCGTACGTTCCATGTACTGAGCCATTTGGCCTGCATCATTTTATGATGCAGATATAGGTAGTCAGGATCATCAACAGGCGGTTTGTTGATACCACATACAGTTTGAGTTAGCTATGGTGAGCCTCTTTGCTTGCGAAGGGTTCCACTTGTACTTTTAGTTATATCAGTTGTTAGGATGTCGTGGGTATTGTCCTGACTTCCATCTTTGTCAGTTAAAGGCTTCATAGATAGACAATAGAGTTTCAGAAGTCTATTCATTTTTTTTTAAAATGTTGTAAAAACTTAAGTTGCTTATTTTATGGTGGGTTGAATATATTATTTTTATTTAGTTTTAAGCTTGGTATGTTTGAGTTAGTATTCCGCTTGTAGTCAGCCAGGAAGTGGGTTCGCTTGGGGCCCAGAAATGGTTCTCGAGTGTCGGCCACGTCCAGGGTGTAGGCTCAGGTTATTGCAAACATGGTATCAGAGAACAGAGTTCAAGTTTCCTAGGGTGTCTATGAAGCCGTGTCGGTAGGATCTTTTTTATGGTTGTGAGGGCCCGACTTCTATAAACGAAGTATTACAGACATTTAACAAAAGTTTCCCATCTTTCATACTCTTAATCGTGCAATAAAGCTATGTCATAGAAATTTATTCTAACTCGTGCGTTCTCATATCCATTTGTCTACCCCTCATAATAGGGGTGGTTGAAAAGAAAAGTTTGTCCTTTATCGATGTGTTACTCTCAGTAAAAATCTTGAGAAAGTCATGAGACTCTAGAGGGGCTTGAGAGAAGCCCATGAGTGAGTTAAGTGTTGAGTTTCAGAGGAATGCACCTACTATTATATGAATGGTGTGTTTGAGCTAAAAGCGAGTTGTACAATTTTCCTTACGTCTTGTTTCTACTGAGACCTTTAAGAGAATGGTATTTTTAGAGCTTGGTAATATCTTCACCCTAAAAGATAGTATGAAGTACAAGATTATGAGCAGTAGTAAAGAGTACTCTTAAGTCAAGAGAAAAGTATGTAGTTCAGTAATCTAAGGGAAAGAGATAGTGATGGGGAAAATTGTGTTATTGCAATCATGCACCCAGTCAGTTATAAGTGTTGAGTTCCTTTATGAATCAAGTAAGGAATAGTAAGGTTGTAGAAGAGTTCGTGATGAGAGGAATAGTTATTAGTCCTGATGAGATAGAGTATATTGTTAACCAAAATAGAGTTGATGTCGATGTATCATAGTGTTGGAGGAGACTAAATTTATATGTGGAATCAGATAGTAGAATATTCATGAGGTTATAGACCCAAGCTAGGCTTATAAATTTTGAAAGGAGAGCCCCATAATATTCAGAGGATGATAGAACTATTTGAGAGATAATGCACATTAAGTGAGTAAATAGTATTTAAATTGTGAAGTGGAATATGATGGTAAATTGTGAGTGTAGAGGCTAAGAGGTAAAGTTTGACTACTTGTCATAAGGTCCTAGAGGACGAGTGTTTCTGAATTTGTATCCAGTAGTTCTAGGTTAGTATAGTAAGCGAGCAATCATATGGATATTCGGGTTTAGTAATAAACATTAAGCTTGAATTGGAGATGAGTGTCATGACCAAAAGAATGGCAACATGAGGGTGATGATGTTAGTCTTGAGATTTGATCTAGAAGACTTAACATAGAGTAGGTGAGGAAATTTAGATGTTAGCTGCAATAAATATGAGTGGTCCAATTAGAGACCCTAACCTTTACATAAAGGCAGTGAAGTATGGCTAAGTCACAAGAGTAACAAGAGCATTAAGAGGTATACCAAGATGGTATGTAATCAGAATAGGTTAAGAGAAACACCTTAGAAAGAGGTCTTAGTACCTGCTTATGGAGAGTTCGGTAGTCATGAGATAAGTTTCTCCCGAGTGTTAGAGTAAAAGAGGATGTAGACTAATTTAGAAATGATGGAATAGGTCCATAACATTCTAGTGTCAGCTTTAGACCCAAGGGGGAGACGACAAGATGAGAAATCAAGTCAAGTGTTTGAGAATAAGATAGTAATAAGTTCCAAAGTGTAGGAGAGATATCTTTTTAGAGGTCTTCTTTTTGTAATGGAGTGACGTTAGAAAGAGAAGGTTAATGATCTTATCGTGATAGTGATGGTGTGTTTATTCCATCTAAAATTATAAATCTGAATGAAGAGGAGGATGAGGTTTTGCTATGAGAAATAGCTAGATGAGAGCCCTTAGTTGGTTTCGAGTAGTAATACGGGCAATTCTAGTTGGTATTGCAGAGATGATAAGAGTAAACTCGTTCCGTACCCAGTCCAGCTATCATTCGAGGACGAATGAACCCAAGGGGGAGATAATGTAACACCCTAAAAATATTTTGAACTAAGACACGAACCATCCTTCGTTGTGAATAGGCTTTTACCAAGGAATTTAAAATTTCTTAAGTGTTAAGGTCACTAGATGTAGCACCTTGAAATCCAAGAAGAACCAAAGAGAATTCATTCAAGTCATTACTAAGTTCTTCTAAGTTTTGGCTAAACTTCAAACGACCATAACATTCAGTACAACATGAGTTAGGTGGTCCATAAGGTATCAAATGAAAGGTATTTCAATTATCTTTACAACAACGCCGAGGTTTCTAAGTTTCGAGGTAGGATGAGTGAGATATGCCCTTTTGAAGTCATAGTGTCCAATTAAGGAAAGTTACCCAAAAATAATGAGGGGTATTTTGGTCTTTTCCTTACCCAATTAGATTTAATTCACTTTAAGTAATGTTTTAGTGGTTTAATATGATTAGTTCCATTTTTATAATCCTAATATATGCCTGGGGTTTTAGTTTAGAGCTGAAGAAGAGAAAAGAGGAAAAAAGAGGAGAGGTTCAAGGCGTTCGTCAAGATTCTTGAGTTTTCTTGCGGAGTTTTGCCAAAGGGTTAATCCCTAAGAGGTATGTAAGTTTTCATAGTGTTGAGTTCATTAAGCCACACGCCAATCATGTTATTTTCAGCACAATTTCATTCTTGAAGTCGATGAAATTGAGTTCTTGATAAGTGTTCTTGAAGTTTCATTCTAATTCTTGTTTTGTTGAGGGTTTGATCGATTCTTGAGATGGAAATGAGTATTTTGAGGGTTGTATTGAGTATATTAGAGTGTACTTATGCTGAGTAATTGGGGAAGAAACCGTTCGATTCTAGGCGAGTTAGGATGAGAAAATGATCTAAGAAAGTCGACGGGGTTTTCTGGGTTGTGTCCTTGCGCCCCATGCCAGCCAGTGCGCCCCAAACACACCTTTGTTGGTAGAGGGCTGGTGCCCTGCGCCACTCAGTGTGCCAGGGTTGCCTTCCTCAACCCCTTCTCCATTGTTTTGCCCATCTGTGTTCTTTCAAAAGGGTACCTTCAAGTCCAATTGGTTCTAACTACTCTAAACTACTTCTAAACACCTAGAAATCATTGATAACATGAATTATAACCTTGAATTCATAATTAAAATTCAAGGTAGAGTTAAGATTTAAGTCTTGACAGTTCTTTCGAACATTTTAAGAAAGTCACTTTGAGTCTTTTTGAGGTGTCTTCTACAATTTCTAATAACTTGTTTGAAGACTCGAGCAAGTGAGTATGAGAATGAGGAGAATATATTCATTAGTCTACTTTATCATCACTATATCCTTCATATCATGAACCATAACTCTTGAATTCATAACTCACATTTAAGAGAGAGTTGAGAGTAGAGTTCAAGAAAGATTATGAGTCCAATTGTGAATCCCTTGAGATCAAATATCGATTTGAACTACGTTTTGAGAAAGTAACTATGAGAATTAGAAGAGTCGTATACATTAGTTCAATATTGATATTTTGACCCTTCAGTCGAGTCGTTCATGCCCATAACTTCCGCATGGACTCCATAAGTTTAGTCCGTTTGAGAGAAGTAGTATCTTCAAGTACTAAGTCTTGAGTATTGAGTTCCCAACCCTTTTGAGATTAAATTCCTAATCATGGGGCTATTACATGTTACCCATGAAGGTCCTTGAGTGAAGTTGTTCATGCCCATAATTATGCATGAACCTTATGGGTTGAGCAGTCTAGAGATGAGTAGTATCATTGAAGTTGTTGAGTTCTGAGTTGTTGAGTTTCGAGTATTGAGTTCTATGTGTGATTATTGAAAATGTTGAATTGAGTCGTTCACTTCCATAATTCGGCATGAACCCTATTTTAAGAAGTCATTTTACAAATTGTTTTAAAGATTTGAGTATTGAGTTTGAGAAAGAACAGAGTTGAGTTCATTTTTTTCTTTAAAATGATATATGGAAACTAAATATTTTCAAAATGTTTTCACATTTATACAAGAGAGGAAACACTGATTTCCAAGAAAGCTTTTGAGCTAGTTTAGAGTAATTATCTCATACCACATAAAGAGTTATGTTTTTAAACATATGAGCTCGTTACATTTTGGGAGTAGTATTGAGCAGCGATTTGGGGACGAGTTTGAGTTCAGATAATTCAAAGTCTCCATAAATCGTGTAGCCAGCATGGGTAGAAAAGAGTCATACATTTTTGATGATTCCTTAGTGCTTTTTAGCATAGACTAGTGGATTCACTTAGTAGTTAGGTTCTATACCCCCTCCCCCCGACAAGGTATAGGACGGCCCTGGAAGCGTGAGGCAAGACGATGTATCATCACATAGCTCATAGTGATGGTTGTCGGTTAGAGAAATTCCCACAGAAATATTTGTATTTTCATATACAAACAGAGTTTATTGTGTATTCTTATATACACACAAATATTTGGTATTCTTATATCCACAAAGTTTACTTTGTATTTTCATATACAAGTATATTTTATCTTGTATCCTTACCTACAACCTGAGTTATTGTTGTATTCTTCAATACATTAAGTTGCTTTCTACTGTTTTAAGAGTTTTCCATATATTGCATCATTATTGTTACTTTATATTGAGTTGAGTAGCCAGAGTTGAGTACCCAGAGTCGAGTATTTTATAATCGAGTTGAGCCTTATTTCACTAAGTTAAATATTTTATTGTTGAGTTGAGCCTTATTTCACTGAGTTGAATATCTTATCATTGAGTTGAGCCCTATTTTCTCTGATATGAGTTGAACTATGTTTCTTTGAGTTGAGTTGAGTAGAGTGAGTTGAGAAGATGCAAGTATGTTTATATTTCACCAGTTCAATCTTATGTATACTTTAGAATTCCCCTTACATGCTCGTACATTCCATGTACTGAGCCATTTGGTCTGCATCATTTTATGATGCAGATACAGGTACTCAGGATCATCAACAGGTGCTTCGTTGATACCATATACAGTTCGAGTTATCTATAGTGAGCCTCATTGCTTTCGGAGGGTTCCACTTGTATATCAGTTGTTAGGATGTCGTGGTTCTTGTCCCGACTTCCATATTTTTCAGTTAGAGGCTTCATAGATAGATAGTAGAGTTTCAGAAGTCTGTTCATTTATTTTGTTAAATGTTTTAAAGACTTAAGTTGCCTATTTTATGAAAGGTTGAATATATTGTTTTTATTCATTTTTAAGTTTGGTATGGTTGAGTTAGTCTTCCACTTGTAGTTAGCCAGGATGAGGGTTCGCTTGGAGACCAAAAATGGTTTTCGAGTGCCGACCACATCCAGGGTGTAGGCTCAGGTTGTGACATACTTATTGTTAAACTTGTGGAGGTTCGAGAGAACTTGCTTGAATTGTAACAGTTGTTCGAGAGAAAGCTATTGCACTTATAGTTTAGCCTAACTACAAAGATTTAGCAATCATTAGTAAATTTCAATTACCCATTGATTTAACGTTTCAAGAACACCTCATCCAATTATAGGTGTCAACGATCATAAATCAGTATAAAACCCAACTAAATGAGTTGGGGTCGAATCCCACAGGGAGCGGTACATATTTTAAATTCAATTAGGAAGTGCAAACTTGGTCTAATCAGCCATAGGAATAGAAATTATCGAAAAATACATCATTCAAATTAGGGGATGACACGAATGTTAGATGGGGGTTTTGGTTTTAGCTATCAACTACAAAAATTCACAAAAAAATTGAATTAACAATAGGGAGACGGATTCTCGAGATGTGATCAATTATAGGCAAATATAGGCATATGGGTAATTTCAAATACTAGTAAATAGCTAAATATCAGTGAGTTGGCTGGACTATAGGGGATTCCTAAATCAGGTGATTTCTTGCAAACATCAACAAACATGAAAATTAAGAGCAGCCCACTCCTTAATCCATTCACTCTCTCGAGCTAAATGTGTGGGATTGGGCTTAGGATTCACTCTCTCGAGCTAAACCCAGGTCAACCCAATACCCACAAACCATTAATCAATAATCTTATTTCTAAAACCTCTCTGTTGAACAAACCAAGAACACAAATATTGAACTGCATTTGCAACTACAATTCTTAAATTAAACCACAATTAATGATCAAAATCACTTTTAAATAGCATTTAAACTAGTAATTAGCAATATTCATAAACTAATTAATCCCATGATCACACCCCAAAAATTGGGGTTTTATCCTAACATCATAAAAAGGTAAAAACCATTACCGAATCGATTACCTCATTGGGTAAGAGTGATTTAGTCTTTAGAATGCTTCAATTTGTTGAATCTTCAAACCCCACTTCCAAATTCTCCAAATTGAACTTCTCAAATTCTTGAAAGTTATGAAACATTATGGAGAGAAGAGTTCTAAGCCTTCCAAAAATAAAATAGGTGTAAAACAATGTCAAAAGATACTAAACTAAATATTCAAAATATAATTTATAGTTGCCAAAAATAAGCTGCGAATGGCCATTTGGGAAAGTAAGTCGGGCTCGCCGAACCACTCGGCGATCCACCCTTTGATCTATTTTGTCGCCTTTTTACCTTGGTATTCAGCATCCTCAAGGCATGTAACTTTGGGCGGTCTATCTTAGCTTCACAGAACTACTCAGTGATGCGCCGACTGCTCTTTTTTTGTCACTGACTTGGTTTCTTTTCTCAGGGCTGGCACACTGGAACTTTAGGCGGTGGAACTAGCCCTTCGATAATTCGCCAAACGCTCTTGGCGATCACCAGGCTTGCCTTTCTTCAATTCTTCAGTTTATTTTTTTCTTTTTTGCATGTTAGTGTCCTTGCTTTGTTCCTCAATCCATATACCTGAAAATCAAGGTATTATCATCAGTTTCTGGCATAAATTAAGCATTCGAGGATACTAAATCTATCTAAATAAAGCCCCAAATGAGTCCAAATCTCGAACTCATCACCCATATAGAAAAATCAATCTATAATCAATCACATCCCGAGAATTCCTCTCAACATTGTTGAACCCCCTATTTTCGTATTTGTTTCAGTTGTTAATTGACAAACCAATTCCCCCATCTGACATTTGTTGTCACCCCTTTCAATTTAAATAAATGTTAAATATAATATCTATTCCTACCACCAATTAGATTACATTTGTAACTTTCTAACTGTATTCAAACTTGTACCGCTCCCTATGGGTTCGACCCCTACTCTTCGTTGGGTTTTATACTAGATTGTTTCCCTACACCTAGTATTGGATGAGGTGTAGTTGAGCATTTATCAGTAATTTCCTCTTGTCCTTGTATCGTATGACATGGGTAATCGCTTCTTGTCATTGTAATTAGAGAGCATGGTTAATCGCCTCTTGCCTCAATATAAGCGCAGCTTCTTACTTATTCGTTCATTTAGGTGAGAATACCTTTCAACACTAAGAACTCTTATTATGTGAGAATGCCCTTTCACAAATCATGCTTTCATGTGCATATGAGAAAATAATTTCAACAACATAAAAACAACATTATCATTGATACTTCAATCTCAAAGCATCCTTCAAACATTTCCACAAATCCCATAAGAACATGCTTGATTTCATAAACTCTTCTTTCATAATGCAAATCCCACATCATATGATCATAACCTGGAAAATATGGGAATTACATGGGTTCTTGGGGGATCATCATATAATCATAGAATTAACTCAATTCATGCATAAGAAATCATAATTCAATCAATTAAATTAACATTGAAAGGAACCCATGACAAAGAAGAAAAACCCTAACTCAATTGGGGATTTCTAACTTGATAAAATAGGAGAATTTGTGAACTCCATGAATGGAGGCAATCCATGGATGAAAACTAGCATACCTCAATGCCAATTGCTTAACTTCAATGGAGGAATTGGAGAATTAACTTGCAACCTTAGTTTGATCCCTTCTTCTTCAACTTCTAGAGAGAGAAATATTTGAGAGATCTTATTTTTTGAATTTGAGAGAATGATTTCAATTAGGGAAAGTTTGGGGTTAAAACGTTTATATAGGGGTTTTGGTGAAGGGTAAAATGACATAGTATTAGGCTAGACTGATTAGGAAAAGACCCAAAAGCCCCTAAAAATAATAACTATTGATCCCTAACGATGGCTTGATCGATGGTCCATAGGTCAAACCACGGACCATCTTGTTAGGGTGTCATTTGGATCAGAGACTACCAACTTTGGTCCTCCAACGACGGTACCCACCCAAGGACCGTGGGTCCCAATCGTGGTTCTCCATTTTCAATCCCAAAATCCTTCTAAGTTTGGGACTCGTCTACGTAATCTATCTACGGTTCGTGCATTGAATGGAGGATCATCCTAGTGAAGCATTGAAAAAGTACTGAAACTTGACATATTAGGATAACTGACTAGCCAACCCATGGACATCCCCTACGGTCTATGGGTCATTCCATAAACTGTGGATGGCCTCTGTCAAAATGGCACCAATTTATTAAAAGATTGCACTTTCTATTTTCTCGAGTTTGAGGTGTTACAAGGTGAACCCATTCATATGAGTTCCACAAACTCCATCATGTATCTGTTCAAGAAGCTATGCAGCTTTAATAGCATCTATACATCTGAAAATACCTAAATCTAGAGTCCTCCTATAAAGGATTTCCCCACTTGGAAAGAAATTGTTAGCCATATGGTGTATCGCCTTCTTTTGATTGAATATTGCATTCTCAAGATAAGTTCCAAATCCCAAGTACTTCTTTATGTCAAAATACCAAGGCAACCCATATGGTTCCGCTTCAACATGTGAATAATGAATAGGTTGTTCTTTCACATCTATATCCAAAGAATCGATATAACTTGTATCTGGATGTTTGATCATTGAGGTTATAGTGGAAAAAACATTTGCCAACTCGTTCTGTATCCTCGGAGTGTTCCTAAATTCAAAGTTGCCGAACCTTTTGCACAACTTTTGTATTAACTGCACATAAGGTGTGATCTTTGGTTTCTTTACAGCCGACTCTCCTTGAACCTGATGAATCAACAAATCTGAATCTCCAATTACAAGTCCTGGATGTTTATATCGATTGCCCTCCTCAAATTAAGGATGAAAGCTTAGTATTCGACCATGTTATTTGTGCAATTGAATTGGAGTATAGCCGCCATAGGATAGTGTTGACCAGATATTGATACTAAAACCACTCCAATACCATTTGATTGGTAATTTGCCATTCCGCCAAAGAAATACCCTCCAGCCAAGGTATTCTTCAGAAATGTCATCTCCCACAAATGCTACCTTTTCATCATGGAAGTAATTTTTGAGTGGTTTATGCTCTTCATGAGCTGGATTCTCCGCGAGATTATCAGCTAGGTCTTGTTCTTTTATTTCCTTTTGAGTAACATACACAATATCAAACTCACACAACATCATCTGCCATTTAGCCAACTATCCAGTTGGCATCACCTTCTGGAAAATATACTTCAGTGGCTCCATTCTGGAAATTTTGTATATAGTGTATGAAGACAAATAATGTCTCAAATTTTGAGCAATTCAAGTCAAAGCACAACATGTTTTCTCCAAAAGAATATGCAGAGCCTTATATGGAGTGAACTTCTTGCTCAAGTAGTATATGGTTCCCTCATTCTTCACAGTTTCATTGTGTTGACCAAGCATGCATCCAAATGCATTATCTGATACAAAAAAATATAGTAATAATGGACTCTCTTCCCATAGAGGAACTAATACTGGTGGATTAGACAAGTATTTTTTATGGCATCGAGAGCAGTTTGACATTCTCTGGTCCACTTGGCAATGCATATTTTTTCAACAACTTGAAGATGGGCTCGCAAATAAACCTGGATTGAGCTATGAACCAACTTATGTAGTTCAACCTTCCCAAGAAACTCATCACTTTTTTTTTGTTCTTTGGAGAAGGTAACTCTTTAATTGCATTGATCTTGGAAGGATCAAGCTAAATCCCCCTTCTACTAACTATAAATCCCAAAAACTTTCCATCTGCCACTCTTAAAGCATATTTGGCGGGATTTAGTTTTATGTTATACCGGTGCAAGCGATCAAATAACTTTATCAAATAGGTCAAGTGATCCAAACTCTTGTGGGACTTGATGATGACATCATCCACATATACCTCAATCTCTTTGTGAATCATATCATGAAAATTGGTTATCATAGCCCTCATGTAAGTAGCACCAGCATTATTGAGGTCAAAGATAATCACCAGGGTATGATACACGCCCCAAGGCATGATGAAAGCTATATTTTATGCGTATTCTTTATCCACCATGATCGAGCGATAACCCGCAAAGTAATTCATAAATGACAGCATTTCATGCTTGGCACGAATTATCAAGGAGAATATGAATATTCGGCAGTGGAAAATTATTCTTCGGGCTAGCTTTGTTAAGATCTCTATAATCAACATTAATTCTAATGTTTCCGTCCTTCTTAGGTAATGGAATAATGTTTTCTAGCCAAGTTGGATATTGCGTCACTTCCATAACTGTGGACTCAATTTTCTTGGTGATCTGTTCTTTGATCTTTAATCTCAACTCTGGCGTGAACTTTCAAATTTTCTATTTCAGTGGGAAAAAATCTAGATTGATTAGCAATTTGTGAGAAATGATGTTTGTACTCAGTCCTGGTATATCATTATAAGACCAAGCAAATATGTCGATGTATTCTCCGAGCAGACGAGCAAGATCTCTTCTTTGACCTTCAGTCAAGTAGACATTGATTCTCACTTCTTTGACACACTCTTCATCTACTAGATTCATTGTCTTAGTTTCTTCCAGATTTGGCTTATGTTGGTTCTCAAAGTGTCTAAACTCGTAGACAATATGTTCGGCTATTGATGTGAGGTCAAAATACATATTTTTAATCATTATTTGCCTTATATTTATTAATTATATTTGTCCTTTTTGAGCATTAATTTGATGGATTGTACTAAATTGTGTATTTTATTTGTAGGATTAAATTGGTGAAAAATTGGAGAAGTTTGGAGCTAAAACGAATTAAAGATTGAAGGTTCAAGAAGGAAATCAAGCAGACAGCTTAATGGATTAAATTTAATAAAATAATATATTTGTATATATGGGAAAAAAATAGCGAAAAATTGCAATTCAAATTTCCATCCACTGCCACGTGGCAAGTATTGAAGACATCAATAGTTGGAGGCGGCGGCGTGTTTCCAATAACACGAAAAAAAAACGGAAAACCCAATTTAATTGGGTTTTGATTTCCTAATTTAAGGTGGACTCAATTATTTTATTTAGGGTTTTTATATCTATAAATAGGGCATGAAAAGTTATTATGGGAGTCAAGAACCAAGATACAAGACACAATATAAATTTTCTTCTAGCTTATGTTGGTTCTCAAAGTGTCTAAACTCGTAGACAATATGTTCGGCTATCGTAGTCCTCGCACTCATCATCATCTACCTTATTTTGTTCATTCAGCTTGTGACATGACATGATGTTGGATGATTTTAAATTACTATTACTTAAATCATAAACAAACATAGTTAGATAAGTAAACTATAGACAGATAAGTAAATAAGCAAATTATACAATAAGGCTTTCAGTTAAATAAAAAAGGGATACAAACTTTGTCGATGACCAAGGGTCAATTTTCCTTTTTCAAAGATCATAGGGGAATTTAAAAATTAATTAAGTAAACACTGCTTAAAGGGTAGGTCTTGAGCCTCTTCCAACTACCACCGATTTGAAAGCAAACATACAAAACATGTCTTTTCTACTAAGACAAGTGGGGAATCAACAGTGGTGTGGAGGTCCAATTAGGCGCTTCTTCCTCCGATTATGCATCACACATTCTTGAAATCTCAGTCAAGTCATTGAGGGTGGCATCAACTTCTTCAAAAAGATCCCAGATTTCTTCCATGAGACCGTTATCATGTAACACCTCAGATTCAAAAAGGTAGAAGATTGTAGATTTTGCAGGATCTGGTGCCAGAAAAAATGGGGCCACCAACGGCTCGTGGTCTGACACACGGTCCGTAGGTAGATTTGTGGGGAGACAGTTCAATTTTTCCAAAAGTGTCAAGTTCCAGTACTTTCCTAAGGTTCACCAGTACGATCTGGTTTCTTATGCACAGGTTGTAGATAGGTATCGTAGGTGAGTCTCATACTTAGAAAAAATTTAGAGCCAAAAGTTGAGACCCACAACTGAGCATTTACGGCCTGTAGGTGGACCCATGGACCGTACATGGGTCTGTTGTTGGTAGTCCAAAATTAGTGGTCTCTAAACTCACGGACGACCAACAAGGATGGTCCGTGGTCTGGCCAACGGACCGTAGGTCTGGACGTTGGTAAGGTCGGCATTTATTTTTAAGAGGGACTTTTGAGTCTTTTCGTAATTGTTTTAACTCAATACTATGTCACTTAACACTCTATTAGAAACCTTATAGAAACATTTTTTCCCCAAAAATCTCTTAATTCAATTCATTCTCTCAACTCCTAAAAGAAGAACAAGTTCATCCTCCAAAATATTTCTCTCTCTAGATGCTTGAAGAAGAAGGCTAAGCTTTCAAGTAAAGTTTCCAATTTTACCATTGATTGTAAGCTCTTGGCATCAAGGTATGATAGTATTCACCTATGGTGTCCTTTCCTCCATAAGGTTCCTAAATTGTTCACTTTTCTAATGTTAGATTCTCCAATTGAGTTAGGGTTTTATTCAATTAACATGGGTTCTTTTCAATTATTATATTATTAATTGATTTATGTCTTTTTATGCATGAATGGATGAAATTGCATGTTTCTAAGTTGAATTCCCATGAACTCATGTGAAATCCATTTTTTCTAGATTTGATCATATGATGAAGATTTTGAATCATGAAAGATGAGTTTATGAAGATATGCATGTTCTTAGGAAATTGATGAAAATGATTTAAGTTGCCTCGAGAGAAATCATCCATATTGTTGTTGTTGTTTTGTGAAAGAAATTCTTATATGCATATGAAAGCATGATTGTGAAAGGGTTTTCTCACATAAAGGATTCTTACAGTTGAAAGTGTTTCTCAACTAAACTTTGAATCAGGATTTAATGAGTTATTCTAATAAAACTTGGCTTGGATTGGTTGCTTAATTGTACCTTTCCATGGATGATATTATGACTTTAGCTTGGATTGGCTATTTGATGTTCCCTTCCATGGATAATAAGACAAGTTAATAATAATGACTATTATGTGGGATTTATGCTTAGCACTGAGAGGATATTGAGATGGAACCTCTCCCGTTAGTAGAGGTCGGGTTTCCAGTAGCAATCTCCTTATCCTATACCTATGTTCCCCCATAGGAAGATTGTCTTAGATAGATATTAGCTAGTGGTTCCACATAAGCTAGAAGTTCATGGTCTTACCTTGGTAACTAGGACACCCATTTTAGGTGTTGGGTAGACATTGAATTCCATGATTATAGCTCACATGGTCTCTAGGTCGGTTAATGGTAAATCTCCCATAATAATGAACTAAGGTTACTTCTAGAAGTATCTCACAAATATTTTATAATGTTCGTTTGCATTGACCATGTTTATGATTTATGTTTTATAAAAAATTTATCTTATGATTTAGCTTGCTCATTGCATATCACAAAAAGGTCTATTTTAGAATGATTTCATAATTTATGCATTACTATCATACTTGGTACATTTTATATACTAACGCATACTCTTGCCTACATTCTTTCATTAATGTAGGGTCAGACACTTCTGATTCGAACTTCCGGGGCTAGGGATCACTAAGTAGAAATTGAAGATTGATAAGTCCTCATGTTTCTAGGACCGCGCTTTTAATTCCTATTGTCTTTAATTTTAAGATTGTATGTGATCCCCAAGCACTACTAATGTACTAGATGGCTTTGAGACAATGCTAGATTCTGCTACGTTTTATAAACTCTTAGGTTTTGAAATTGTCTTTTAAACTCTTAAAACTCTATTATCTTGTATGATGTATGATAAGTTACTTATATGGGGACTCTCGGGGTCATATATGTCATGTTACGCCTAGGGTATACTTTGGATCATGACAAACTTGGTATCAGAGCACAAGGTTTGAAAAGGTCCTAGGAAGTCTCATAAGCCACGTTGGGTAGATTATTGTTTATAAGTGTGAAGCGTGCCACCTTTATGAATGAGAGCCTATAAGATGTTTAGGAAACTCCAATTCTTTCATTACTCTAAAGTCATACGATATAGTTTAAATCTATAATGTCTCTCTCCTAATCCTTATCTGATGCTATATAGGATATGGCCACTCAAAGGGCATATGCTAAAAGGAATGCAGGAGAAAATGTGGAATGATAAGCTCCTTCTCAAGCTCTTCAAGCTCCTCAAATCTTGGTTGACCCTTTGGCCGAACAATTGACTAATGCGGAGTTTAGGGATGCTTTCCAAGTGTTGGCTCAAGCCATGATGGCTCAAGCCAATAGGGACGTTGTGGTCCTCGTGAACCCAAATATTTGTATGAAGGCATCTAAATTGAGGGATTTCACTAGAATGAATCCTCCAGAGTTTCATGTTCTAAGGTTGATGAAGATCCTTAAGAGTTCATTGATAAGGTAAATAAGGTGTTGATGATCATGGGAGTGACGCTGGTGGAAAAGGCAGAATTGGCCGCTTATCAACTTAAAGGTGTTGCTCAAATATGGTTCAACCATTGGAAATAAAAGAGGGAGGAAGATATTGGTCCTCTTGATTGGGAAAAGGTCAAAGCTTCTTTCCTTGATAGGTTCTTTCCCCTTGAGATGAGGAAGGCAAAGGTGCTACAATTCACCACCTTCATCAAAGAAACATGAGTGTTAAGGAATATGCTTTCAAATTCACACAATTTTCTCGATATGGTCCTACTATGGTTGTCGATCCTAGGGCAAGAATGAGTAAGTTTATTTTGGGGGTGTCCGAAATGGTGGTTAAGGAATGTCGTACCGCCATAATTATCAATGATATGGAAATTCCTCGTCTCATGGTTCATGCTCAAAAAATTGCAGAGGAGAAACTGAAGGAAAGGTCTAGGGAGGTAAAGAGGGCCAAGATTGGTGATGGTTACTTCTCACATTCAAGGTCTGATGGACATGGTTGTTCTAAGTTCCGACAAAGGTTTTACATTCAAGGTTCCTCCAATTCTCCATCTAAGTTCAAAAACAGATAGGTTGTCTAACCCTAAGCCTCAAGGAGGAAATGGTAGTGGATATTCATTGTCTATGTCTACTTGTGCTAGGTGTGGAAAGAAGCACGAGGGTAAGTGCTTAGTTGACATGGATGGTTGCTTTGGTTGTGTTTAAAGTGGTCATAACATGAGGGATTGTCCATCGCTTACGGCTAAGGGAAGATAAGGTAAGCAAGCTCCGCCTAATGGTTCAGGTTCACGTGCTCCAAAGCAAAACCGATTTAATGCACTTCAGACTTGATATGTTGAAAGTCTGTCATTTTGATGTTTAAGGTTTACTTGAACCTTGTACTACCTTGTATTTTGTGACGCCATACGTGGCTATGAGGTTTGATATTCTTCTTGATGTGTTGTTAGATCTTTTTTCTGTCTCTACTCCAGTTAGTGATTCTATTGTGGCTAAGATGGTCTATAGAAAGTGTCATGTCTGTTTGTCCCATAGAGTCACGCATATTGATCTTGTCGAGCTTGATATGATAGGGTTTGATTTTATCCTTGGTATGGATTGGTTGAACTCATATTATGTTTCTATTGATTGTAGAAACCGTGTAGTCAAGTTTCAAATTCCAAATAAACCCATCCTATAGTGGAAAGGGGGAAATTCTATGCCTAAGAGTCTATTTATTTCTTGTCTTAAAGATAGAAATATGATCTTTAAGGGTTGCATATACTATCTTGTTAAGGTTAGGGATATGGATTTTGAAACCCCAACTCTTAAGTCAGTCCCCGTTGTTAATGAGTTTCTAGAAGTGTTTCTTGATCACCTACTAGATGTTCCTCCCAAAAGGGAAATAGACTTCGGTATTGTCCTTCTCCCAGATACGCAACCTATCTCTATTCATCCTTATCATATGGCTCTAGTAGAACTTTAGGAATTAAAGGATCAATTGAAAGATTTGTTTGATAAGGGTTTCATCCGACCAAGTATCTCTCCATGGGGTGTTCCAGTTTTGTTTGTTACAAAGAAAGATGGTTCGCTCCGTATGTGTATTGACTACTGCTAATTGAATAAGGTTACCATTAAGAACAAATATCCTCTCCCAAGGATAGATTATTTGTTTGATCAACTTCAAGGAGCAAGTTACTTCTCTAAGATTGACCTCTGGTCGGGTTATCACCAATTGAGGGTGAAAGAAGATGGCATTCCGAAGATGGCTTTTCAAACTCGGTCTGGCCACTTTGAATTTTTGTTAATGTCGTTTGGTTTGACTAATGCTCCAGATGCATTTATGAATTTGATGAATAGGGTGTTTAAACAATACCTTGATATGTTCATAATCGTGTTCATTGATGAAATATTTATCTATTTGAGAAGTGAGGGCGAGCATACCAATCATTTGAGGATTGTGTTGCAACTCCTCAAGGACCAACACCTTTTTGCAAAGTTTAGCAAATGCGAGTTTTGGTTAAGGTCCGTGAATTTTCTTGGTCACATTGTTTCTGGTAAGGGTATTGAGGTAGATACTAAGAAGACGAATGTGGTTAAGAGTTGTCCTAGACCTCTATATCCTACGGATATTAGAAGTTTCTTGGGTTTAGCTGGTTACTATAGAAGGTTTGTTGAAGGATTTTCTTCGATTGCCTCTCTATTGACGGAATTGACCCAAAATAAGGTTAAGTTCATATGGTTGGAAGCATGTTAAAAGAGTTTCCAAGAATTCAAGGATAGACATACTTCTGCTCTAGTGTTGACTATACCGGAAGGAACTGATGGTTTTGTTGTTTCTTGTGATGCTTTGAGAAATGGGTTAGGATGTGTCCTAAAGAAAAATGGGAAAGTTATTGCCTATGACTCAAGGCAACTTAAGATTCATGAAAATAATTATCCCACCCATGACCTTGAACTAGCGGCGATTGTGTTTGCCTTAAGGATTTGGAGGCATTACTTGTATGGTGTTCATGTACGTGTCTTTACCAACCACAAGAGTTTGAAATATGTGCTTAAATAGAAAGATCTAAATCTTAGCCAAAGGAGGTGGCTTAAGTTATTGAGTGATTATTATATGAGTGTTCTTTATCACCCCCGACAAGGCAAATGTGGTGGCAGAAGTTCTTAGTCAGTTGTCAATGGGTAGTGTTGCTCACATTGAAGATGATAAAAAAGAGATGGTTTGAAATGTTCATAGATTGGCCCCATTGGGTATTCGGTTAGTTGACTCAACCAAAGGTGGTGTTATGGTTCACAATGGTTCAGAATCATCTTTTGTGGCAGGTGTGAAAGCTAAGCAAGGTCTTGATCTGACTTTTGTTGAATTGAAGGAAGTAGTACTTAAAAGTCCGTAGAGGCTTTCTCCTAAGAGGGAGATGGTGTACTTCCATATCGACGTCTTTTATGTGTTCCCAATGTACATGCCTTGAGAGAGAAGATCTTGTCAAAAAGCCCATAGTTCTCAATATTTCATTCACCCAGGAGCCATAAAGATGTACTGTGATTTGCAGGAGGTCTATTGGTGGAATGGGATGAAGAAGGATATTACGGAATTTGGACCTAAGTGTCCTAATTGTCAACAAGTGAGAGTTGAGCACCAAAATCTAGGAGGGTTATCTCGAGACATTAGCATTCCTACATGGAAATGGGAAGATTTGAATATGGACTTTATTGTTGGCTTACCACGCACCCGGCGACAACATGACTCGATTTGGGTTATAGTAGATCGAATGACGAAATCGGCTCATTTCATTCCCATCAAGATTTCTTATTCGATGGAGGATTATGCTAAGTTGTATTTGAGATAAATGGTTAGGTTTCATGGAGTTCCCTTTTCCATTATATCCGATCGTGGTACCCAATTCACTTCTCAGTTTGGGAAATCTTTCCAAAAGGGTGTTGGTATTCGTGTTAAGCTTAGTACAACCTTTCATCCACAAACTGATTGGCAAGTAGAGCCTACAATTTAAACTTTAGAAGATATATTGAGAGCATGTGCAATTGATTTCAAGGGTAATTGGGATGATCACTTGCGTTTGATTGAGTTTGCATACAATAATAGCTATCATTCAAGCATTGGTATGGATCCATTTGAGGCTCTATATGGTAGGAGGTGTAGATATCCTAAAGGTTTGTTTTAAGTGGGTGATGTTTCCTTGATAGGTCCTGAATTGGTACATGAGGCTATGGAGAAATTTTGACTTAATGGAGAAAGGTTGAAAATGGCTCAAAGTCGACAAAAGTCCTATGTCAATGTTTGAAGAAGAGATCTTGAGTTTGACGTAAATGATTGGATCTACTTGAAAATTTTTCCCATGAAGGGTGTAATAAGATTTGGTAAGTAAAGGAAACTTACTCCCTGCTATGTGGGCCCATATTAGATTTTGAGGCAAATCGGTAAGGTCGCTTATGATCTTGATTTCCCTTATGATTTGGCATCGATTCATCAAGTTTTGCATGTATCTTTATTGAAGAAATGTCTTGGACATCCGACATCTATAGTTCCCTTTGAAGGTTTGGGAGTTAAAGAGAATCTTTCTTATGAGGAAGTTCTGGTTGAGATTTTAGACTGGCAAGTTAAGAAAGTTAGAAACAAAAAAGTTCCTTCTGTGAAAGTTCTATGGAGGAATCAGTTAGTTGACGGTGCTACTTGGGAGGCCAGAGCCGATATAAGGTCCCATTATTCTCATCTCTTTCCTTCGATCCCTACTCTTGCTTGAGGTATTTAATCCCTCATGGTTTACTCTTTTGGTGTCATGTGTCTTAGATATTCCCATAATTTCCTCATTATGCATGATTCATGAAAAGCTTAATTTTTTAGAAAAAGAGTTAATTTGATTAATTTCTACATATTTATGTGCATTTGAGTATGAATTGCATATAGACTTTGTGATATGATGTTTTGAACATACTTTAGCTTGGAGTTGATGTTTCCTCCTCAGATATGTGCATTATGTGATTTCATATATGTTAGGATGTTAGATTAAGTTCCTACCCTCCTTATGATGTCTTGAATCTCATTCGAGGACGAATGTTCCCAAGGGGGAGATAATGTAACACCTAAGATTCCAAAAAGTAGAAAATTACAGCTTCTGTAGGATATGGTGCCAGAACCAGCGGAGCCACCAACGGTCCGTGGACTAACACACAGTCCGTAGGTAGCCTGCAGGGTGGACAGTTCAATTTTTCCAAAAGTGTCAAGTTCGAGTAATTTCCTACGGTTCACCAGGATGGTTTGTTGTCCTATGCATGAGTCGGAGGTAGGTCTCGTAGGTGAGTCCTAGACTTAGAGAAATTTTAGAGCAAAAAGTTGAGACCCATGGTAGAGCATGTACGGCTTGTAGGTGGACCTACGGACCAAACATGGGTCTGTCAATGGGAGTCCAAAATCAGTGGTCACAAAACTCACTGACGACCGACCAGGACGGTCCGTGGTCTGACAAACGGACCGTAGGTATGGCCATTGGACATGTGTGGTATAATCAATAGAAGAACAATAGGCCGGTAGGAGCAAGTCCCATAGAGTGGTAAGTGCTTAAATCGGTGTTTCTTGATAGGTTCTTTCCCCGATAGTTGAGAGAAGCTAAGGTGGAAGAATTCATTAACCTTAGGCAAGGTAGCATGAGTGTTAAGAGTATGCCTTGAAATTTACCCAACTATCCAAGTATGCTCCATCTATGGTGGCGGATTCGAAGGATGAGATGAGTAGGTTTATAACGAGTGTGTCCATCTTGGTAGTAAAAGAAATACATTCGGCAATGCTCAATCATGATATGGATATCTCACGTCTTATGGTGCATGCCCAAAAAGTTAAGGAATTAAAGCTTAAGGAGAAGAATAGGGAGGTGAAGAGAGCTAGGACCGGTGATGGGAACTTCTCCAATGCTAGGTTCGATGAACAAGGTCAACCAAGGTTCAAACTAAGGCTCTTTAACCAAGGTTCCTCAAATGCTTCCCCAAGGGTCAACAAGGATAGGGTGTCTAACCCTAAACCTCAAGGAGGAAATTGAGGCGGTTCTTCTTTTGAAAGATCTACATATGCCAAATGTGGGAAGGAACATGCGGGTAAGTGCCTAGCCGGCACAAATGACTGCTTTGGATGTGGAAAGAGTGGTCACAAGATGAGAGATTGTCCGATGCTCATCACAAAAGGGAGAGAGGCCAAGCAAGCTTCTCATAGTCGTCTGAATCCCAATGCTCCAAAGCACAGTTGCTTCTATGCACTCCGTTCTAGAAAGGACCAAGAAGGCTCTCCGAATGAAGACACCGGTATGTTGATAGTTTCCATATAGATGTAAAGGTTTTATTAGATCTCAATGCTACTTGTTAGACCTCTATTGATTTTAGGACCCGATATGGTTATTATGAGTTTTTGGTTATGTCAGTTGGGATTGCTTGAAAGAAGTGGTACTTGAGGAATTAGTAGGGGTTTCCACCGAAAGGGGAGATAGTGTGCTTAGATAGTAAGGTTGGGGAGCTCATCTCTTTCTTCTACTCCTACTCTAACTTGAGACAAAGAGTTCCTCTTAGCTTGTATTATGTTTTGGAATCATGTGTGATTTATGTGCTTCCATGATTTCCTTATGATGTGCATGTTCTTGAGAAATGAGTTTTCATGATTTACGTTCCTCATGTTGTTGTACATTTAGTATGAGTTGCCTATTTGACTTTATGAGATGAATTGATGAACATGCCTTATATGTATATGCTTTTCTTGAGTAATTGGCCTAATGGTTTCATGGATTGTGTTGAGTATGCTTTTAGTTGAAGGTAGTTCCTCCTATGAACATGTGAAATGTTGAGTTTCATGCATAATGGTTGTTAGATGTAGTTCCTACTTCCTTATATGGCATTGATTATGTTTAAGATGGAGTTGAAGTTTCCTCCTTTGAATTGTGCATTATTTTGATGTTTCATGCATGATGGGCTGCTAGTCTTGAGTCTTTAATTTTGGAAGGTGTCTAGATCGTCATTCGAAGATGAATGTCTCCAAGGGGAGATATTGTAACACCCCGGAAACTAGTAGGTTAGACTAGAGCTAATCCTAAGGATTAACGTCAAGGAAGAAGGGCTAGAGCCAAGGAAAGTGGGTAAGGGCCCAAGGCTGCCCAAGAGTTGGCCAAGGCACTACCTCCACCTCCACGAAGGTCTTCATGACCCGTGGTGGACACCACTCCCCGTGGTGCCACCCGTGAAGGGCTAGGCCGTAGCCTCCCCAAAATATACCCAAAAGTTGCTCCTCTCCATGAGCCACTTCACAGCTCGTGATGAAGACCACGGTGCGTGGGAAGGCTCATGGGAGGGAGTTGGTGGTTTGAGGGTTGAGAAAAGCGGCGTAGCCACTGCCTCAAGGCCCACGAGAGGGACCACAGCTCGTGGCACCCCTCGTGAAGTTTCTTTGGGCTTGTGAGCTAAAGGCACATGATTCCAAGCTATTGCCTCAAGTCCACGAGAGGGACCACGGCTCGTGGTCATGACCACGGCTCGTGGAGCCCCTCATGGCACCTGGGCAGCTCACTTAAAGTGAGGCGTGTTTTGGGTAATTTTAGTTTGACTTATTAAAGTGAAGTCGTTTTGCCTTAGTTTTATACACCTATATAAGTCTTTTTGAGTCAAAATACACTCATTCACCCCCATTATTTCCAAAACCCCAAATCAATTCCCAAAAGAACTCATCCTCTCCAAAAAATCTCTCTGTAAAACATCAAGGAAGAAGAAGAAAGTTGAAGCTAGGGTTTGAAGGAGCAAGATTTTCCACTCAGTTTCTTTGGAGATTCATAGCTAAGGTATGGTAGTCCTTCATCCCTGGAGTCCCTTCAAACTTCAAATTTCAAAGTTAGAAATCCCTAAAGGATAGGTTTTTACTCCAAGTTCATGGGTTCCTTTCTACATAAATTTTTATGCTTTAATTATGATATATTATGAATGAATTTGTGATTTCTAATGTTTTTATGATGAATTCCCCAAGAACCCATGAAACCCCCATATTACTCAATTATGATCTTGTGATGTGGGTTTGTTTATAGATGGATATTATGAGATTATGCTTGTAGTAGTTGAGTTATTGGAATCATGTCATTATCCATGTCTAATGTAGTAATTCTAGATGTGTTGATTAAATATGATCTATGATCCTTGAAGGGTAAAGTATGAGAATTATGCATGATTATGAGATTTATGTATGTGCTTTAAGAACACTTTGAGAGTGAAGTGTCCATGATTATGATAATGTGGTTGTGTTGATTGAAAGGTTATTCTCATGAACACATAATGAACATGATGTGAAAGGTTTTCTCACAAAATGATGATTCTAAGGTTGAAAGGCTTTCTCACCTATTGAATCTAAATGAAGACATGGACGATGAAAGGTTATTCTCACGCATGATCTAAGAGATATCCTAATGAACTCTTTTGGATTGATTGTCAAGTACATCCTTCTATAAGACATGAAGCAAGTTATGATATAATAAAGTATTATATGGCAATTATGCTTAGCACTTAGTGGATATTGATATGAGATGAAAGCCCTCACATGAGTTGAGCCCAGGTTTCTAGGAGCTATCTCTTGAGATGGATGCCCTCACATGAGTTGAGCCCAGGTATCTAGTAACAATCTCCTTGTCCCATAACTACGTTCTCCCATAGGTTATTTAGATATTGGATCCACCTATGCTAAGTTAATGGTTTTACCTTAGGCAAGTAGGACAACCATTTTCGGTGTGGGTAACACCGGATTCCATGTTAAGCTCACATGGTCTATGTCGGTTAAGCCTAATTATCACAAGGTCAAGTCTAGTATGCACTATGGCTACTCAAGAAGCTTTACTTAGTATGGGTTAGATTATGGGATCGTATTCATGCATTGCACAAGTATGCTTTTAAGGTATTTATGGAATGTTCCTTTTATGTTATGATGATCTATGAAATAAATAGGTTTATGACTATGTTGCTAAAGATGTTTGATATGAGGACTACTTGTAATGATGTATGCTTAACTTGGATTGTTGCCATAAGTTGGTTTCCTTATATGATTGACTAAAAGTGAATGTTCCCTTCTCTATGAGAAATAAGCTAAGGGTGAGGTCAAAAGATGATAAACATGAATAAGGACCCAAAGTGACTTGCTTAGCATGGGTGGGATTATAGGGTCTTATCCATACATTGCACAAGCTTGCGTTGAGGTGACTTATGAAGTGTTTCTCTTATGTTATGTTAACTAGATTGCATTGATTATGTCTATGTGTATGATGTTATCTCTTTTGCTCACTAGTTATGATTATTGTCTACCATGTTATAGCCTATGTCTTATTATGATGTCTCTTATGCTTATGACTTGTGTTTTTCCACTATTTTCAAAATGATGGTTTAACTTAGCAAAGTGTGTCACGACCCGAGAGCACCCGCTAGTCGTAACCGGTGTATTCGACCTCGAAGAGGTCAAATACAAGCCTTATGGATCATTCATTGCATACGATACTAAAAAAAATAGAGAAGAATTTAAAACTTTCTTCACACACGAAGATACTTTCATTAAATAGCAAGCGGAAGACTTTCTAGACTTTATACAATATGTCTCAAAACCATCTAAAACTTGAATACAACATTGGGACTAAGCCCACTCAAAACTATAACAAAACTACAAGACATAAAGAACATGTTGGTTATTGTCCTCGAATCTATGAGGACTCACCAAGTCTTCATCTTCAAACACCTTAGAAACCATTCCATCAACCATGGAATATCAACATCTCCAAATCCCTACACTTTAGTCAAAAGGGAAAGAAAGGGGTTAGTACAATTAAGTACCAAGTATGGAAACCATGCAAAAACATGCTAAAAAGGACATTTGGTTGTAAGTCATGCCTTATGCCATTTTAGTAAAACTTCATGAACATTGACAAATTATAGAACATAACCAACATATAAGACATTAACCACATTATAGACGTACTCAATATTTTGACCACGTAACTCATTTCATCATCCAAGGACCCTTATCTAAAGTTACCCTAAGGCACACTTGAGTGAGACATGAAGTGGCCGCCCATACAACCTCTTCATACACACCTAAGTGTTCCTCAAGGCTACTATAGACAATAACCATCATGCTGCAAGGTAACATACTAAGTAACTTACTTCATTAATATAAGCGATTCATTCAACAAGTCATTTAGACAATAAGTCAACATTCTTCTTTAAAGTCATTTAGGACACATTCATGCATTTAGGGTACTTCTCACTTTAGTCATATAGACTTAGAGAACTCACTTTAGCACCTTCAAAGGCTACTCATGCCATATGTAGATAACATCCCATACTACTATGAACACGAAGGTAGAACTGATCAAGTAACTAAAGTTCACCTTAAGGCATCAAGTTGTACATTTAAAGATCCAAGTGTCAAGAATGCTCATAGAACCAATTTCCACAAGATTCAAAAACAAGGCTCGCCCAATACATACATCATGTCGTCACACCAAGCACAAGCAAGTACCAAGAAGGACCGAAGCCCTGTATCAAGAAGGGTCAAAGCCCAATAATCAAGAGAACCAAGAACCATATTAAAAATGGCTTTCTAGATCGTACTTAAAATGGACAACTTCCATACTTAAGACGAACTAAAGATCCAGAGTCAAGATGGCAAATGATCCGAATCAAGAGGCATGCCAAGAGTGACAAAGTTACAGCCACAAGAAGGACAAGGTCCCAACAAGAGTGCCAAGTGATCAAACAGTCTGTACAAGTGGGTGAGTTACATAAGCGTCTTTAACGCCTTAAAGGATACCACATGACAAGCCAGGTGACAAGAGGTAGCCAAGGTACCAAGATCAACTTTCAAATATTCCCGCAGTTTAAAGAGTGCAAGTACAATTTTATACACAACTCAGTGCTTTGGCAAAGAATCATTCCAACCCAACTTTGCGAGTTCATACTATAGACCAACAACCGTTTCAAGGTCCTCAACTTGTTCACGAGTATACACAACCTTAAAAATACAATTACATAACTTCTTTAACTTCTATTAGCTCAATAATGTTGATGTAATATAGGATTATCATCACAAGTAATCCTAGCAAGTACAAATACAACTATGCTTCCAAAACAGTGAATCTGTCCAGCCTGGTACCTCAAGTCGCAAGCTAGATTTGAAAAGGAAAACGGCAAAACTAAACTTCATAACCTTCATGAAGTATGTAGATACATATCTTAGGGTTGCAAACAAACAAGAATCACCACAAAATGTATTTTGTACAGGAAGATATAGTCAACACACTAACAGGGGTTCATACAGGATTTAGCTTTTCAAAATCTGGACAGAACTTGCCCTATGTTGCGTCCCATATTTCGAATCCATAACAGCTAAATCAGAGTTTGACATAAACATAAGAGTTTTAGGTATACAAATTATCTTTCCAAATCATATTTATTCACTGCAAACTAAGTTCTAGAACAAGAGATAAGCCTAAAATACCAAACACTGTCCAGCTCAAAAACAGGTTCCGCCACTTACATCTAAAAGGAATGCCATATCCTGTCGATTCATATTCAACAAAGCTTTTACTGTATCAAGAAGAGGCACCTAAGTCTACTAAGTCAAGAGATGACATTCACGAATATAAGGCACTTCACATTCCATCATCTTCATTCATAATTGTTTAGAGAGAACATGCTTTCACACTAGCCAAATAACCCTTTATACTATAATCACATTAATACCATTAGAACATCTTCAAATTATAGTTTCACATAAAATTTTACATATAGCTTCATATAAGACTTTACATATAGCCTCATTTGTGTATAATAGTACAACAATATAACCACCTCCACCAAAGGTGGATCAAACCAACCAATAACCATTATATCAATACTAAGAGATTAAGCCATCTTACCATTCTCCAAAGCCATAACCAACATTACTCAATTCCCTACTAATTCAACATTATTCATAAAGTAGGTCAACTTACCATCCTTTCCAAGCCACCTTCACCCTTCTCATGATCAAACAATTTACAATAGAAAGCATAGGTAATCATGGTATTCAACTATACCATTTAAGCGAAGCATAAGTCCATAATCAACATGAAGACAATTTCACAATTTTTGCCCATTCACGGCCAACATCCCACATCCTTCAATTCAATAAAAATTCTTAACAATTCACATATATAAGACCATATATGAACTGCCCATACCATACTAAACACATTTTTTATAATCATCTACTCCAAATCAATACACCCACTTTATGGTGAAATTTAGAGAATTTGAGAAAACATGGGTTCATGGGGATTTCTTTCTAAAAACCATTAATAATCATTAATAACAATATAAATCATCATTTAAAACCCTTCTTATGCAAGAACCCATGCTAGAATCGAAATTAGGACTTTAGGATTTTTGAAGAACTTTGAAAATACTTTGAATTAGCTCATTGATTGAAAAAGAAATCAAAGATGAAGAGTGCCCATACCTTAACTAAGAATCCCAAAGAAAATTTGAGAAAGAACCACTTTAAAATCGTCAAACCCTAACTCCTAGTTCTTGACCTTCTTCGATGGAGGATTGTAGAGAAATATATTTGAGAGGAGGTGGTTTTCTTTCTTTATTCTAATTGGAGTGACTTAAATGAAAGAATTTTAGTCAAAAAGGGGCTTTATAATTGCTAGGAAAGGCAAAGAATAATAAGAACTCAACTTAGGAAAAGAATTAAGGACCCACAAAGTTAAACTTAAAAGTGTTCACTAAACCTGTCTAACCTCGTCCTTTTGGACAGTGCTTCACTATTTCAGGCATAACTTTTTGCTCCAAGGTCAGAATTGGGCAAACTCAGTGGAGTTGGAAAGAGGACTCAGTGACCTTTAATTGGATAGGTCAAGGTCCACCTAATTTATTTTGAGCTAAAAGATATGACCATTTAAAGTTGACCCTTACAGCTCACTAGTTCAAATGACTAGTTTCCGGACGTCACGGTCATTTCCCATCATTTCATCCAGTTCTCAACTCCAACACACATGTGAGGCTCTAGTTTCACTAGTTCGTTTTTAGGGTTGTTACAAAGTGCATCCATTCAAATGAAATATCCCGTTTAGCATGTTTTCAAGGTTATTATGCATGGCTATCATACTTAGTGCATTTTTGTACTAACCCATGTTTTCCTACATTTTCCCTAAGTGTAGGGTCAGGTTCTCAAAGGGGTCCCCATTGTGGCTAAATCTTGGATTTGATCATTTCTCCTAGCTTGTTGGTGAGTCCTCATGATTCGAGGATGGATGCTTTTACCTAGTAGTTTCATTCTCATATTTCCTTTTTGGACTAAGTTGTATGGTCTGTGTCCCTATTTGATTCAAGTATTATATTAGTTGGCTATATTGAGACAAGTCTAGACTTCCGCTTTACTTTTATGAAAAACTTTTTAAGACTTGAAATGTGTTTTACTTCGTATTGTTCTATTCTTATGTTATGATATGCTAAGCGTCTTACATAATGCCCTTTCGGGGTTCTATGTGCCTTGTTACATCTAGGGGGTACCCCTGGGTCGTGACAGTTGTAGTTGTTATTGTGTTGTGAAAGGATTTCTCATATGCACATGAAAGCATGATTGTGCAAGGGGTTTCTCACATAAAGGATTCTTAAAGTTGAAAGGCTTTCTCAACTAAACTTTGAATCAAGATTTAAGGAGTTATTCTAGTAAAACCAAGCTTGTATTGGTTGTTTAATTGTACATTTCCATAGATGATAATATGATTTTAGCTTGGATTGGCTACTTTATGTGCCCTTCCATGGATAATAAGACAAGTTGTTAATAATGACTATTCCGTGTGATTTATGCTTATCACCGAGAGGATATTGAAATGGAAGCTCTCCGGTTAGTAGAGATCGGGTTTCTAGTAGCAATCCCCTTATCCCATACCTATGTGCCCCCATAAGATGATTGTCTTAGATAGATATTAGCTAATGGATCCACATAAGCTAGAAGTTCTTGGTATTACCTTGGTAAGTAGGACACCCTTTTTCAGTGTGGGGTAGACACTGGATTCCATGTTTATAGCTCACAAGGCCTCTATGTCGGTTAAAGGTAAATCTCCCATAATAATATACTAACGTTACTTCTACAAGTATCTCGTTAATGTGTAAAGATGTTAGCTTGCATTGACCATGTTTTATGATTTATGGTTTTTAAACCTTTTACTCATGATTTAGCTTGGTCATTGCACGTCACGAAAATGTTCCTTTTTAGCATGATTTCATACTTTATGCATTGCTATCATACTTGGTATATTCCAAGTACTAACACATACTCTTGCCTGCTTTATTTCATTAATGTAGGGTCTGAATCTCCCAATTTACATTTACATGGTTAGAGATCACTTAGTAGATATTGAAGATCAGTGAGTCCTCATATTCTGAGGACCGAGATTTTAATTCCTATTGCCTTTACTTTTAAGATTGTATGTGATGTACGGGTTACGTCCCAATCACTCCAGATGTAATAGATGGCTTTGAGACTATGTTAGATTTCCACTGCATTTTATAAACTCTTATGTTTTGAAATTGTCTTTTAAACTCTTAAAACTCTATTATCTTTTTATGATGTATGCTAAGTGGCTCGTATGGGGCCTTTCGGGGTCTTATACGCCATGTTACGCCGAGGGTATACTTTGGGTCGTGACACGTCATTAACATACTCCCGCATAGGATTCAATTGATATAAGTGAGGTATTGGTCTAACTAAAGCCAAATCAACATTCTTGTTCCTTACCTCCACATCATCGTCTTTCTTTGAGACATATCCCAAGCCAAACTTCAACATGCTAGCAGGAATCTGAATAGGCTCGACAATTCCCTGAAAGTACTTCCCCAGTCTGAAACTCGAAACCTAGTTCAAAGCCACTTCTAAGCATGATAGTTGCTATCATCTTATACACATAAGGAACAAGAGGCTACCAATTGATGAGTCCATGATTTGGACTCATTTAGGGCTTAATTTTAATAGATTTAGTATCGCCGAATGCATATTTTGTCTCAATAACTGATGTAAATCCTTGAATTTCAAGTATTTGGACATAGGGACAAAGCATGGATACTATTGAGCAAAAAGGAATGAGAAAGCTAAAAGAGCGAAGAAAAGAAGGCCTGAGGATCACCTAAACCATTGGGCGAGTCACTGAATGGCCATGGTCTCGCCTAATGTTCCAGTGTGCCAAAGCCATAAAGGAGAAAATCAAGCCGGCGATAGAAAGGAGAAGTCGGCGAGTCTCTGAATGGTTCCGCGATGCAGTGCCATATCGCCCAAAGTTACAGAGCTTGAAGTGCTGAAGCTAAAGCAAAAAGGTGATAGGAATGACCAAAGGGAGGATCGCCGAGTGGATCGGCGATCCCGACTTATTGCATCGAATGGTCCTTCACAGCACATTTTTTGACAACTATAAATACATGTTTAAATTTTTAGTTTAGTATAAAAGGTTTACATTTCAGAAAGAGTTTTTACAATTCAGTTTTAGAGCTTGATTTTTGGAGACATTTTTCCTTAGCTTTTGAAGATTTGAAGACTTCCAATTCCAAAAATTTGGAAGTGGGTGTTGAAGATTCTTCATCTTAGACTCGTTTGAAGTGAATATAAATCATACCCAGTTGATGTTATTTTGATTTGGTATCATTTTCTTCCCTTTTACTATGTCTAGCTAAAACCCCAATTATTGGGGTGTGATATTGTGATTATGGGTTGAGTTAAATGTTGGGTGTTGCTAATTGGTAGTCCATTTACTGTTTAAAGGTGATTTCTTTAAGTAATAATGGTTGAATTTAATGTGTTGTAGTTGCAAATATAATCTTAGCTTTGTGTTTTTGGCTTGCTCGAGAAAAAGGTTTGAAAACCAAGATTATTGAATCGATGGTCTGTGGGTATTAGGTTGTCGTGGATTCAGCGAGAGAGAGAGAATCCTAAACGCTTTTCCACACATTCAGCTCGAGAGAGTGAATGGACTAAAGCGAAGGTTGTGCATCATTGCGGCTTATTGGTGTTCGAGAGAAACCAATTCGATTCGGGGTAAATTGTTCTACAGAAAATTTACCCCTTTAGTCACCGATATTCAGTTGTTTACTATTAATTACAATTACCCTATTATTTATCTTATCTCATAATCCATTCACATCCCAATAATCCCGTCTCCATATTTGCATTTTCTTATTTCTTGTTGTTTTTAGTTAGTAATTGATTACAAAAACCCATTCGATAATTGACACTTGTGTCAACCCTTATTTTATCATTTTTTATTCGTAATGTTTTTAGCTATGATTGACTAGAGCATATTCTTACTTGCCTATTGATTCTCAATTATGAACCACTCCCTTGGGACTAGACCCCAACTCACTTAGTTGGGTTATATTACTACTCACGATCGTTGGCACCTAGTATTGGATGAAGTGTCCTGATACGTGAAATCAAAATGGCGCTGCTACCGGGGAGTGGTGTTAGTTGAGAATTTTTAGTTAAATTTAATGTTGTTCTTGTTAGTTATAGTGATACTACTTAATTTTTAGTTTTGTTTTGCTTGGTTGTATTGAAATAGGAAAATTGAGTGTAAATGGTGACCAAATGGACCAGGTGTTGTCTTCTCTCTACGCAGAGCCAAAAAAGGGGTGGCCTTATGAAAATGAGGTAAATCCCACTAATGGACTTAAGTGGGGAGTTGTGTCGTGCCACGACGTTAACTAAGGCGCTTCTTGGGAGGCAACCCAAGTGTTTATCGCTTTCTTTTTGTTTTGGTAAATAATGGTGTGTTGATTGTGCAGGTTAAAGTGTGGAAAGCATTTGAAAAGTGCTGGTTGGCAAGCAAATGGTCCAGTCGGCACATCGCCAAAGAGGTCGGCAAGCCCGACTTAATCCACCGTTTGACTCAAGACATCTTCAAATTGGAGTCTGTAAAACTCGGTGAGCACGGGAGAAGCTTGGCGGATTGCCGACTAGGTCGGCGATCGCGATCTAGTCCGCCATTTGGACCCCCACATTAACTGGAGGTCCTATAAAACTCGGCAAAGTAAATGACCACTCAACGAGGTAAATGACCACTCGGCGGATCGCCAAGTGTGTCGGCAAGCAAGACTAATATCGCTAAATGGGCGAAAATTGGATGGTTTTTATAAGGCTAAAGGTTTAAAATTTCAAAACTCTTCACTTTCCCTCATTTTAAATCTTCACAAACTCACACCCGCAGCTTAGTTTATATATTTTTGCATTTTAGCAGTATTTTAGCCGTTGGTTTGTACTTGGACTGGGATTACATTACCGCCTAGCATTTCAATATCAATTTAATCGGCATTAAAGGTTTGTTTTATGAACCTCAAGTTTATTTTTAACAATTTTGTACTCTTATGCAAATGATATTATCTTGTTGAAGTGTGCTGGGACTTTTTGGTCTTAGTTGGTTTTGCTTGTGCCTGTGAAAATCTTACCCATATTGTTTTGATTGTTGAAACCCCGTATTCTTGTGCTTTGAAATGATTTAAATTTGTGGGATTGTGCTTGCATGATGTTTAGATTGGTTGGGTGAAGCCTGAGTAGCCCGTATTTGTGCTAAATGACGTGAATTTCCCAATGATAGAGCGGGTGACGCCATTCTTAAGGGAAAATTTCATCAAATGGACAAATTTGGCAAAACCGAGAGAAGTCTTAGTATTCTGGGGTGATGGGTGTTATGGGTTTTGCTTCAATTTGATTAGTGCATGCTCTGATTTTTGTTTTTAGGGATTGCACGGTTGAATTTGAAAAGTTGGGTTAAAAGTATGTGCGTTGGGTCATTTGGCGAGCTGGGTCAAGCTCACCGAACCACTCGATGGTTTGCCGAAAATCCCCATCTCGCCTTTAATTTCATGCTTTAATTGTTGTTGAACTCTGCAACTTTCAGCGAGAAGTCTGAGGTCGCCGAAGGAACTCGGTGAATTGTCGTAAGTCTTCTTGATCGCCTTTTGTCTGCACCCCTGAACCCTTGTTGCGCTGTAAATTTCGGCGAAATGACCCTCACTCACCGAATGTTGTCGGTGATTCACCGAAAAGCCTTTCCCACCGCCAACTTGCCAAAAGTTTAGAGCCAATCCTTTCAGTGAGCCCGATCTGACTCACCAAAGTGATTCAGCAACCCACTGACTGGATCGGTGAGTCTGTCTGCAACTGATTTTCTATGCTTTTGATTGAATATTTTCTAACTTTTTCTCGATGCTTTGCAGACATGGCTAGACCAAAGTTGCTGGGATAATCATGCCACCCCGATAGATAAGAGCACGGAATTTCAAAATAAATGAACGGAGGTCAAATCCCCCCAAGAAGGGAAGACAAGAACCTCCACCTGAAGATAAAGGAAAGGACAAGAAGCCCATGTTTTACAGAAAGACTACTCCCCGAGGACCCTATATTCCTTCATGGGCTCGGGGATTTTATGCAGCTGTGCAGACCTTTTTGGTGGCTACACCCTTGGCAGCCTAGTCGGTCTGACACTGATGTCCCTTCTAAGGTGACTCCGGGAACTGATGCCCAAGTTCAGATTGATGCTCCGGGCACTGATGCCCAGACAGATGGAGTGATTGTTTAGACCGGATCCCTTTTTACCTCTCTCTGTCTTATCTTTATTTGACTTTTGGATATTTTATTGTTTGCATTTGAGGACAAATGACTTTTGTTTTTTGGTGGGATGAGGCCCACCTTTTGTGATGATTTTTCTATGTATATATTTGGGTTTTTGAGCTATAAATTGTGTTTAGCACTGTTTTTGTGGATGATTGAGCTTGTGGCTCCTTGCTTTAATTACAAATGATTTTTGGACCCTTCCAAAAAATTTATGCCACCTCTTATTTGTGTTTGAATATGCATGGTTGTTCTCTTGCAAATTTGAGTATCGGTCTTGATCAATACCGATGACTTGAATAGTGATTACAATCAAACAAAAATGAATGTGCGGTTACGATGAGGACAAATGAAGTTGCATAGGCAATATGTGAACTTTTTGCATCTCGTTGTGACTAGCCAATTACCAAATTGAGTCTCTTGTGATGAACATTGCACACTAGCTAGAGTGTGGAGTCTTGTTTGACATTGGTATAAATGTCTTGTGTGTGATGAGCTTACCGTGAACCATGTATGATGACACCTAGAATTTTCCGCGTTGGTCCGGTTGACTAAGTGATGCAATCTCTTGAGATGATCTTAGGAAACTTTGAAGAGTGTGAAACAACTTGACATTATACCTCTTTTGTGTCCAACCTTGTGAGTGTGTGATCCTTGCTTGAACACCCTTTGAGCCTTATCCTTTTATTGGAAGAAACTTGATGAAATTTTGATCTATCTTTATCCATTACCCATAATCCTCATGATTTGTGGTTTGTGTGAATAGCCAACTTAGGTCAAAAGCCTAAGTTGGGGGTTTTGTGAAAAGAGAAGGTAAATCAAGAATTGCAAAGAAGTCCCCTTGAACCATGATTTTTGAGAAAAATGGAACCCCTCCATACAAAAAAAAAGAATGAAAAAGTTGTGGAATAAAGTTGTGAAAGTGCAAAGAAAATGGGGTATCCACATGTCCATGGAAAGTGAATAATGGGGCAACTTTTGAGCATGAATGAGAATGATGAAGGAAAAGGGAAGGAAGTGTTGTTCATACCACATATCATGAGGATAGCAGTCACTGAGTTTAAATGACCATACCTTTGCACTCAACCCCGTTACAAGCCTTAAAAAGACCTTTTTTATCTTGAGTGAGCTGAAGCAAGTGTTTATTAGAAAATACGGGCAAACCTATGGGTGGAATCATACATTGTTTCATCTTTGTGAGTGTGAGTGTTCCATTTGACTCCAGAGCTTTAAATTATGAACCATTGTGTGTGAATATGGAATCATTCTTTGTGTGAGGACATATGAACACCTTTGTTGAGCTTGGACTTGCATTTGAAGCAAGTATTGTGAGCTTGAGATTCTTTGATAATGGTGAGTCAAAACTTGAAACTTTGAGTGCACATTTGATCCTTGTAAAAGTAAGTGAGTCCTTTTGTGTGCATTCATGATTGAGTCTTGTGTAGCACTGTTTGAGACATCCTTTTTGAACTGCTGAACTTGAGTTTTACTTGAGGACAAGCAAAAGTTTAAGTTGGGGGTGTTGATGAGTCCACGATTTGGACTAATTTAGGGCTTAATTTTAATAGATTTAGTGTCCTCGAATGCATATTTTGTCTCAATAACTAATGTAAATCCTTGAATTTCAGGTATTTGGACTTAGGGACAAAGCGTGGACACTATTGACCAAAAAGGAATGAGGCAGCTGAAAGAATGAATAAAAGAAGGCCCGAGGATCGCCTAAACAATTGGGCGATTCGCCGAATGGCCTTGGTCTCGCCTAATGTTCCAGTGTGCCAAAGCCCTGAAGGAGAAAATCAAGTCGGCGATAGAAAGGAGTAGTCGACGAGCCACCGAACGGTTCTGCGATGCTGTGCCATATCGCCCAAAGTTATAGAGCTTGAAGTGCTGAAGGCCAAAGTGAAAACGCGATAGGAATGATCAAAAGGTGGATCACCGATTGGATCGGCAATCCCGACTTATTGCGCCGAATGGTCCGTCGCAACATATTTTTTGACAACTATAAATAGATGTTTAAATTTTAGTTTAGTATAAAAGTTTTACATTTCAGAAACAGTTTCTACAATTCAATTTTAGACATTTTTCGTTATCTTTTGTAGATTTGAAGTGGGTGTTGAAGATTCTTCATCTTAGACTAGTTTGAAGTGAATATAAATCATACCCAGTTGATGTTATTTCAATTTGGTATCATTTTCTTCCCTTTTACTATGTCTAGCTAAAACCCTAATGCTTGGGGTGTGATATTGTGATTATGGGTTGAGTTAATTGTTGGGTGTTGCTAATTAGTAGTCTATTTACTGTTTAAAATTGATTTCATTCAGTAATCGTGGTTGAATTTAATGGGTTGTAGTTACAAATACAATCTTAGCATTGTGTTTTTGGCTTGCTCGAGAGAGAGGTCTGAAAACCAAGATTATTGAATCGATGGTCTGTGGATATTGGATTGTGATCGTGTCAGCCTGAGAGAGTGAATCCTAAACCCTTTTCCACACATTCAGCTCGAGAGAGTGAATGAACTAAAGCGGAGGCTGTGCTTCATTGCGTCTTATTGGTGTTCGAGAGAAACCAATTTGATTCGAGGTAAATTGTTCTACAGAAAATTTACCCCCACTAAAGTCTAGCTTAATCACCGATATTCAGTTGTTTACTATTAATTACAATTACTCGATTATTTATCTTATCCCATAATCCATTTACATACCAAGAATCCTTTCTCCATATTTGCATTTTCTTATTTCTTGCTATTTTTAGTTGTTAATTGATTACTAAAACCCCTTCGATAATTCACATTTATGTCAACCCTTAATTTATCATGTTTTTATTCGTAAATATTTTTAGCTATGATTGACTAGAGCATATTCTTACTTGCCTATTGATTCTCAATTACGAACCACTCCATTGGGACTCGACCCCAACTCAATTAGTTGGGTTATATTACTACTCACGGTCATTGGCACTTAGTATTGGATGAAGTGTCCTGATACGTGAAATCACGAATACAAATCATCAACGGTGGCATTCACTATCTCATTTTGTAGAAATCAGAACCTATGACGACCTCAACGATAATTAAGGCGTATCCATTTGAATGACTTCCTTCACCATAAATGACCAATTCGTTGCCAGTCCATATGAACGTTATCAGTTGATGGAGGGTAGAAAGCACAACCCTGGCCATTAATACGCTCAAATTACACCTCCCTAAAGAAGCATAAGCGATCGTTATCAAGTAAAGAACCCAACTTGTAGGTTGGGGTCGATCTCACGAGGAAAATGGTTTAGACTTTACTTTAACCCACGATTATATTCAATTAGTCAAAGTATTTCCAAGAAAACAA
>JAJOOS010006077.1:0-85895 GCA_029582725.1 Solanum chiquidenum | reverse complement strand
TCAATAAACAATAAATAAATCAACTATCTGTTTAGTCACAGAATATATCTATTTTTTGAGATATTCTGAAAATCAAATCTCTAAATTTCAAAATATGTTTCAGACCATTGATTTTGCTTTTTCAATAAACAATAAATAAATCAACTATCTGTTTAGTCACAGAATATATCTATTTTTTGAGATATTCTGAAAATCAAATCTCTAAATTTCAAAATATGTTTCAGACCATTGATTTTGCTTTTTCAATAAACAATAAATAAATCAACTATCTGTTTAGTCACAGAATATATCTATTTTTTGAGATATTCTGAAAATCAAATCTCTAAATTTCAAAATATGTTTCAGACCATTGATTTTGCTTTTTCAATAAACAATAAATAAATCAACTATCTGTTTAGTCACAGAATATATCTATTTTTTGAGATATTCTGAAAATCAAATCTCTAAATTTCAAAATATGTTTCAGACCATTGATTTTGCTTTTTCAATAAACAATAAATAAATCAACTATCTGTTTAGTCACAGAATATATCTATTTTTTGAGATATTCTGAAAATCAAATCTCTAAATTTCAAAATATGTTTCAGACCATTGATTTTGCTTTTTCAATAAACAATAAATAAATCAACTATCTGTTTAGTCACAGAATATATCTATTTTTTGAGATATTCTGAAAATCAAATCTCTAAATTTCAAAATATGTTTCAGACCTTCTTTTGGCCCAAAATATAAACGTTGCCCTATTTTAAGATTTTACAACTTATCTATCTTCTTAACTAGTTATAGTTTAACAAATTATGGTAGCATGTATGATGTAACTATATTATTAAAATATTGTATTGTGATTTTAGGATAATGCATTAACTAGTTTATTATAATAATAAGATTTTCATGCAAAACTTATGAATATATATGATTATGATTTGAGATAATTAATGAACGTCATGAATGAAGGTTCTACATAATTTGAGCTAAGTAAGTATGTTTGTTTGGTACTTGGTAGGATTGGGTATTCTTGATAGTTTTTAAAATTTATGGTATAAGTCGTGTTTGATATTTTTCAAAACAAAATAAAAAGTGAAATATATTGTGAAAACCTATAGACAAAAACAATTTCAACTATAATCCAAATTTCACCCAAGACAAATTTTTTATAAGTAGTGTTTGATATTTTTCAAAACAAAATAAAAAGTGAAATATATTTTGAAACTATAGACAAAAACAATTTCAACTTTAATCCAAAATTCACCCAAGACAAATTTTTCGGGAAAAAAAATAATCTTTAGCTAAACATTAGCTTAATTTATAAAAATTATTTCTTGTGATTTCTCCATGTTTTCAGCAAATATTAAAAGTGGAAATATTTCTTCAATCATTTATATTAATAATATTGAAAACAGAGAGGAAAGGGACAAAGTTAGAACACTTCCCTCTTTAATTATCAAACAATCAAGATTAGTATACTTATGAACATGGATTGTGATGGACTACTTCATATTTGATCAGAGATCTCAAATTCGAGCCTTAGATAAGGAGAAAATTTTATTAGGAGCGTTAACCCTGCCGAACTTCGCCGAACTCCGAAGTGAAACTTTATTATGTAAAGAATCTTTCTTTTAATGTTTATTATGTAATTTAGCTAAGATCTAGATTGTGAACATTTTCAATACTATTCTTGCTTGTGTGCATGTCGACAACTAATGATGCTAGAAATTAAATCGCAAGATTCAGATATTTTTTGGTTTTACATAATTGACAAAAGTTCTATAAAACTAATTTTGTTTGTATATCATTTGCTTGTGAAGATAGCAACTCATTTGATTGAAAATTGAAACCATCAATCATGAAGTATCCAAGAACCTTCTTCCACAATTATAACGCTATTTTGTGGTCCTACTTATAAAAAAAAAATTAACTAGCAATTGTCGAATTACATTTACGATTCTAAAAAGATGCCTACATATATATAAGCAAGAAATAATCTACAAAGATTTATGCTATGACGTTGTGTCTTGTTTTTCTTCGTTTTAGATTTATTCTGAAACCTCCCATAAAAGATTTAATTACTAATTTGGAGCATCTATAAGATATAAACTCTTATATGTGTACGTATTATGACGTTGTGTCTTGCTTGTGTTTGGTTGTTATATGAAGTCATGCTTTTAAATTAGTGTTTGGATACACGATTTGGGATCATAATTGAAAATCAGTCAAATTTTTATTATTATTTTTGTAAAAAAAATATTACATGAGATTTCAAATTATGATTTCAATTTTTTTTAGATGTAACACTTGACGAATAATTTTATATTTTGTAAGAAAAGATCCATCATTTTAAATTTTGTTTTTTTAAAAAAAAACTAATGTTCCGCATGAAGAAATTTTTCATACCATCTGAAGAAATTTTAGTAAAGAATAACTAGTAATTAATACTATTATTGACTAATGAATTTTCATAAAATTATGTTTATTTGAAAGTTTGTAATCACAAATATTTATTTATTAAAAATATATATATGGAGATATGTGATTTATCATTGTCTCACTTCATATCATGATTTCAATTCAATGCAATTCCATAAATAGTGTCTGATTTTTCATTTGTTTGATTTATATAATTTCACCATGTAATAAGAATAGTGAATATTTTTCTTGCAAGTACCTCTTATCTTTTAGTTCGTGCTTAAAAAATTGTTTCCTCCTTGAAAAAAAAATGTTCATTAGTTTACACAATATCTTTGATCAAACTTAAATCAAGAAAAAAAAAATCTAGTTAGGATAAGAGGATCTACTACTTGTGTCATTTTCTATTTAATTATAACAATTTGACGTACTACCTAATTTAATTTATTTATTTTCCTTAAAAGAAAATCAAGTTGCTTCTTTTTGCAAAAAAAAATTGGTCCACACTTGGTCTACGTTAACATTATTCATATCACCGATAGCCTTTTTCAAATTATATATAAAATGTGCGTTCACAACGTCGGCCCATTTTTTTTGTACATATTGTATTGCACCATGACATAAAAAAAAAAGGAATATTTATAAGGTATGTCCAGCCAATCAAAATAATTTACGTAGAAGATGTTCGTTTTTAATAAATATTACACTTCATACTTATTTCGGAAAATATTTAAATAGATATTTAATTTGACAAGTGATGCGGATTTCGGGAAAAAATGAAGTTAAATCCTTTATCCTTGATCCTTTTTCCTAAACTTAATATATTTCACTTGATAAACTTAAAAGGATTTATCAAAAGAAATAAAATTAAATCCTTTATCCCACTTTAGTACCCCTCTTAAGAAATGATAATTAGAGGATTAATTTTATTATATCATCCTAATTAATTATAAATCATCTAAATTTTAAAAAATAAAAAGTAAATAGTAGCAAAGATAAACTAGATACAAAATAATAAATTATCTTTTAATTTTTCAAATAAAACAAATAAAATTGAACGACTATTTTTAGTTATATTAGACAAATAAAAACAAAACAGATGAAGTAGCTCGAAGGAAGATGGATTGCCACACTCACACATTATTAAAAAAAGAAAAAGGGTCAAAAATGTCCGTAAACTATGAGAAAGGAATAAAAATGTCATCCGTTTATAGTTTGGCTCAAAAATGCACTTGTAGTCAATACTTTGGTTCAAAAATGTTCTTGCAGTCAATACTTTGGTCCAGAAATACCCCTATAGTTACTAAATGGATCAAAATGATATTTTTTGAATAAGTATATTATTTTTTCTTTTTGAACACATTTTCTTCTTAATAAATTATTATAAAAGAACCATATTCTTGTTTTTGTTAAATAAAATCACTTTTTTAAAAAAAATGTAGGAACCATTTGACACTTCTTCATGTTTTTAACATTATCTGATTTAACCACAAGGGAGAGGACACGTATACTGACAAAGTAATTAACTGATCAGCTATGAGCTACCTGTTTTTCCAACCTAAAAAAAATGGCTTTTTTTTTAGTTATAAAAGAAAGCAAAAAGTAAAAAATGCATTCAAAATTATTGCGAGTCAACTATAAGGTTCACTTAAATAAGTTATTTTATAATTTAGTACTCCACTAGTCTTCTAATCTTCAATGTCTATACTAATTAAAGGTTATGTTAGTTGGTAAGTATTCCTCAGTCATTAATTTGAAATTATGATTTCGAGCTTTAGAAAAAAAATGATTTTTATAATTAAATATATACTCTCAAAATAAAAAAATCAACATAAATTTAATTTAAAATTCATAAAATGAAAATCATACAACTATATACTAATATTTAAGATCCTACTATACATCAATACCAAAAACTTTAGAGAAAAAAAAAAGATGAAATATTTCTCCACTTGTACAAGTTCATACCAAAGATGATTAAGTTGTTAATAATAGGTGTGAAAAAAAGAAATATTTGGTGGTTTATTTTGAAGTGTTTAAAACTTAAACTTGTTTGATTATAGAGAACAAAAGAGGTTGGTAACCTGCTTTATTAGAGTAATGTTGCTGTTAAGATTAAAAACAAAAGAGGAAGCTTGTCCAGCATTATACCAAATTATATGATTTAAACTAAAAGGACTAAAAAATGTTTTATAAAATATGAAGAGAAAAAAGATAAAAATAAAAAAGGGGAAAACACCACAATTATATAACTTAGGGGAATAAGGTAGTAAACCTATAGACTATAGTAATTAATAATCTTATTAAAGGAAAAATTAAATAAGTAGCTAGATCGGATGACAGCTAATTGCCGACTAATTTTAAAATGGGAAAATAGTACTCCCCTGTCCCATTTTATATGTCACCTTTTTACTTTTCATTTGCATTAAGAAATGATATAACTTTACTCTTCTATTCTTATTTAATATTTTCTTAAGTCAACTTTATTAATAAATGACAAAATTAATTAACTATTCTATCAAGAGTATAATAGGCAAAATATGGTAATTTATGCATAAATTTTATAAAATGACAAGTATTGTGGTCCAGCTATTTATAAAAAGGAATGACATATAAAATGGGACGGAGGGAGTAATAAAGACGCAATTTTATATGCCAATGAATTAATGATGCGTTGAAATCATTTACTTCAAAAAAAATTCCACCTAAAAGTCTACGTTAGAGTCTCGACTAAAGTTGAAAGGCCAATTTAGGAATTATATCACAGGAGAACAGTAAAAAATGTAGTAATAAAATTGATTGTACTTGACTTTAATTCAAACTGTAACTCATTATGGTAGAGTGCTTTGTCTCTTCGTCAACATGTAATGATTTTTTTCAATATATATTTTCATTTTTCAAGCTTGTCTTTTTTTTTTCCTTCATCAAATTTATTGAATACCACCCTTTTACTTAGTATTGCCGGGTCATTTTTCTTTTTACATATATCTAAAAAAATATATAAATAAAAAGATCATTTTATTATTTTATCTCTTAAATAACCTATTGAAAATTCTACAAATGTAAACACTCTAAAAAGAATGCAAGGATAACATAGAGAAAAATAATAATTAATGCTTTCTTAATTTAGAAAGGTAGATAACTAATATAAGATAGTAATTTTTAGTATAATTATCAACTAATATGGGGTGGAAATTAAGAAAGGTAGATAACTAATATAAGATAGTAATTTTTAGTATAATTATCAACTAATATGGGGTGGAGGAAGTAATAATCGAAGGAAAAATAAATAAATTAAACATGTGTTTGGTTTTAGAATTTGGATCTCAATTTATTTTTTAATTTGAAATCAGAATTTGTTTATAAAATTTGAATAAAACTATAATTTTAAAAAATGGTCAAATAATTTTAAATTTGATTTTTTCGAAGAGTAGGGTGTTAAATTTTATCTTTGATTTTTTAAATAAAAATATAAAATTTGATCTATAAATATATATATTTACAATCAATGACTCATCATTTGACTTTATTTTAAAAAAAAGACTCATACTCAGAATATATTGTTTATACCATCTTAATGAATGAATAGATTGTTTATCTATTATTTTTAAATATTATTGCAAACATGTATAAAGAACATGAAGATTTGTAATTTATTAATGCATTGTCTTAGAATATTTTATACCTTGTTCTGTTAAGATTGTATAAGAGTTCAAAAACAAAAAATTGTATTAGAATTGAATTTTGTTTTTGTAATTTTTACAAATAAAATTTATATATGTATAAAATAAATACTAACTTAAAAAAAAATCAAATTATATCCGAATAAGATCTCAACTTCAAATCCCTACGATTTAAAAAAGTTAATATCAAGTCACTATTTAAAAGCATATCTGAAGGTTTGGCTATTGTAAAAGTAGAGTATAACTGTTGAGTGTTGACCTCTCATCATTTGTACTAATAATAACACATTGTCTACTTACCTAATTTTTTTCTTGGCACCAACTATTTTTTTTCTTCTTTATAACAACAATGAGGGGCGGAGCTAACAAGGTTCAGGGCACAGTTAAAAAATATTTGGTGAAAAATTATATTATTTATATTTAATTAAAATAAATTTTTATATATGTGTATAGCAGATATTGAACTTATTTTGTCCTTTTAATGGTTTTACTTTTTATATTTTAAATTTTTTTAGTAGAAAATTTGGTTTCACCATCAACAAAAACAACTTATTCTATGTGTACAGATTTTAGTCCTATAACAAAAATAGTAAAGTTATTTTCGATATATCTTTAATTCAACAAAATAGTATAAAGTAATCCAACGAAAAAAGTAACAAAAGTTTATGAAACAATATCTAATTACAAAAATAATGTATAGTAACAGAATGAGAAACTATAACCAAATAATACGATAATACAAAAAAAGTAAATTTTTATATCTGAATTTACTCCAAACATTAGTTAGTTTGGTGGTTATACTCGAATTAATTATTTATGGCTAGAGTAGGAACCAATAGGAATATGACAAGATCGCTCGAAAAAATTCAAATACTTCAAATCTTTTAAGTTTTAGCCATCAAAATGAGATTCAATTTAATCATGTTTTTCTTCAAGAAATAAAAAATCCCTGTCTGAACTTTTGAGGTGTCATAACTTTATGGGGAAAAAAGGATAAATATACCATCGAACTATTATAAATAGTATCTAAATATCCTCCATTATATTTTTAGAACTCTGATGCATCTACCGTCTAATTTTTGAAGCATGTGTATATCCTTTGGACTAACGGAGGGACACGTGTCACGATCTTAACAACATATTCAAAATTTATTTAATTTTTATTTCCAATTAAGAAATTGACCCGAATAATAAAAAACCCATCCGAATAATATTTGACCCGCACCAAAATTATAACCAAAACCCCAATAGACCATTATCTCTAATATTTTCCTTTCTAACAGAGAATCCATTAGAGATTTTCTTTTGTTCTTAAGTTAAATCTCATTGCATACTCCAATTTAAGATATTCTCATCAACACAACATTTAGTAAGATCCACTAACTTTTTTTTTAATAGAATAAAGGACAGAAACAGAGTTGGAAACTCATTCAATGTATGGGTAGTGCACTTTGGGTGGTTTTCGGTTGATGAAATTGAGTTTGGTTTTTTTTTGTGTTAGAGGCAATTTTTCGTCATTTTTCTTCTTGTACCCATAAATCCTTTTTTACGGTACATTTTGAAATGTAAGAACATTCCCACGCCACAAATTAGCTACGGGTTACGGAGTATCTTCTTGACCTCCATTGTTGAAGCTCTGTAAAGAGAGCTAGAAGTATGTTTATTCCCTATCCTCCCATATTTTTCTTGCCTGATTTATGACTGATTTTATTTTATATTTCTCATTATAGTGTGATTGTTGAATGTATGATTGATTTTTGGATTTTCACAGATCTCTTTTCTTAGCTTTCAGCCCTACAATCCTCATTTTTTAAAGTTTTAGCCATCTAAAAAAGTTATTGAATTTTGCGACTATAAATCCATTCGAAAGTCGCTGGTTTGATTCGCCGGAGATGTTGGAGCAACAGTGAGGGAGAGATGGGTTAGTGGTGGTCAGATTTCATGGTGGATTAAGGGTCACTACCTCATTGATTTCGCTGGAGCGAGGGAGGTTAGGTTCAAAAGCAGTTAGAGATTGTTTCGTATCTGGAGCTTCGCCGAAGAAGATTGGAGTCGCTACATTTATGTTGTGTAAATGGTTCTTGGACTAGAGAAGAAAGGAAAATGAATTTTATTTAAGTGCAATCTAAAATTATTTGGGTGAATTTTTTATTGGGTCAACTTTTTAATTTAAAATAAAAATTAAATAAATTTTGGATAGATTATTAAAATCATGACACGTGTCACTTTGTTAGACAACTAATATAAAACAACGGTTTTTATGGATCACAGGAAATATTAAAGCCGCCTAAAGCATACGCCACCATTTTACGTAATTCATTCAACATGAAAATAATGTCAAATACCCTCTTCACACACTAATTTGCTATGACTTTTGACTCAAAACTTTTATTATTGCTATACCTTTTGTAAATATTAGCCACGTTTCAGCAAAAAAAAATGTGTTTCATTATTTTTTAATTTATTTTTTTAATTTAAAGTGCTTCATTATTTTTTATTATTATTTTAGTACAGAATAATGTGAGGGGAAAAAACAATACTCCACTAAAATTAGTTTTATCCAACGCCGTTATCTGTTTTAGTAATATTTATTATTACTGTATCTATAAAAATATGTATATTTGTTTTAACTTTCTATCAAACATGTTTAAAATTATAAAAATTTGAGATTGATATCTTTCACATGTCTTAAATTTGAGATCGTAAAAATTAAAAAATCTTATCAATTTTCTTAAACTTTGAGCCAGGTAACAACAAATTAAGGAAAGGAAAAAACAAGAATAAAATGACACAATATTAAGGTTATATTTCCTCCCCTCCATTTCAATTTTATTTATTTTAATTTAATTGCATACAAAGTATAAAAAATTAACTTCCTAAATAACATGCTCAAGTCTAATTAATTAAGATCAGATTGAAGTACTATTTAATTACTATTATTATTTTTATTGAACAGATGATAAGTTGCAAGTGCTGTTTAATAGCCCTTTTTTTAATGTCTTTGAATTATTTTTTATTTTCATTTTAAGGACACTTTTGTCTTAGCTGACTTTAATGCAACTATTAATATCTACACCGTTAGATTAAAGATGGAGTGATACTAACCGTTGGATGAATAAGATTAGGTGGGGCTTCAACCTGTCCACTCCCTCACCATATTCCATAAGACAATTTCACAAACTGTGCCCTTAATTCGTGTCTGTTTCAAAATAAGAGTTATTTTATTAAAATATTAAAATAAAAATAATATATTTTTCATCTTTTTTTATAGGGAAAAGGCTCAAATATGTCATTAAATTTTTAGAAAAGACTTATTTATGTCATCCGTTAAAAATTTGGCTCATCTATGCCATTACCGTTTAAGAAAAGGCTCAGTCATGCCATTATTTTTTAACGGTGGTTTTGCAAAACCATTTTTACACGTGTCCAATTATAATTCGGCCACGTCATTATTATTTTTATAATAAAAAAATTAAAATTTTGAACAAACATTTTAACGGTGGTTTTGCAAAACCATTTTTACACGTGGCCAATTATAATTCGGCCACGTGTAAAAAATGGTTTTGTAAAACCACGGTTAAAAAATAATGGCATAAATGAGTCTTTTCTTAAATGATAATGGCATAGATGAGCCAAAGTTTTAACGGATGACATAAATAAGTCTTTTCTGAAAGTTCGATAGCATATTTGAGCCTTTTCCCTTTTTTATATAAAATTTCAAAAGGTAATATTTATTAATTTCTTAAAAGGAGTATTAATTTAGGTTTAGATGACAATTTTCAATTTTGTTCTACCTTTACACGCGCTTCTCTTAGCGCGTGAATTCTCAACCTTTCATAACTTTCCTTGGACTTTTTTCCTTTCTTCTTAATTAATCAGTAGAATCTCCACGTAGATAGTTTAATTTAAGTATAAGAGCCTTTTCAACAAACAAGGGCCCACAGTTAATTACACGTGGACAATCCCATTCTATAAGTAATTATATGGGGATTTTAATTATTAATCTACTATCGATATTTAAAATTCAATAATAGTGTAAAATCAGTTTTTGTTATCAAACTATATAATATAATAAGAAGAATAATATAGGGAGAAAAGAGAAGATTTCTTATTCCTGAATAATATATTTAGGGATTGAGGTATATTTATAGTTTAATTACCTCTTTAGTTATAGGTAAAAATTGGCTTGGTCTTCAAATAATATTTCACAATACAAGTATGTTTATAATAGTGTTCAAATAAATAAATCGTTAGGTGAATAAGCAAATTAGTATGAAATTGATTTTGGGACCTTATGCCCAAGTTAGGCAGGGAACAAGTGGCACATATGCCCCATGACTACAAATTAAATAGACAGCTTTTGGATGGAAATTGGAAAGCATCTATAAGAACATTATTAGAATAAAAGGTATAGATTAAAAGAATACTCCCAAAATGTCTTATGTAATAAACTCTAGTTTCTTACTCTCATTTGAATAAGAACAAGGTATTTGATTGAGCACGAAATTTAAAAAAAATAAAGAAAATTATTATGTTGCTAGAAATTATATCATTAAGAATAGAAACAAAAGATTAATGTTATTTTACGTACTATATGTCATTCAAGTGTCAGATAAATTGAGACGACATAAGTATATATATATATATATATATTTGATTTGTAAGGAGTAGTTAAAAATGAAATTGAAAGTTTGATCTTTTTGGTATATTTGTTAAAAGCATGTGGTGTAGCATGCTACTTACAAGTAAGAAATAAAGCTTTTTAGAAAATAATAAATCGGGGACCCATATGTGATATTGTGTGGATAATATTGTGATACGTACCCGAAAAAAAGAAGAATAAGGACATTGAAATAGAGAGATAATAATCGTCACCAGTATCGAGTTGTTAGATTAAATTTAAACTTCATTATATATAATTTCAAAATGAAAAATCTTAGGAATAAAATTGATCATTAGTCTTTCCATAGGAAAAAGTACTCTTTTTGATTCATAATTTTTAGCTAGGGTCTGATTATAAATTTAATTGAATTTTTTTAAAAATAAATAAATATTGTGTTGAAAAATAGTTTTGAGACTTGAAGTTATATTTGGATATGCATTTTTTTTTAAAAAAAATTGAAGTTTTATAAGTGGAAGTAACTTTCCACTCAAACCTGAAATTTTGTTGAATATAAATTTTAAGAAAAAATGAACAAAATTCATGGACAATAAAGAAGTAAATTACTTTCAAAATCTATGATCAGACGAGAGCTTAGTCTTCGTAAACATGAACAAAAATCTGAACTGGCAAATTGGGACAATAAAACTCTACTTTCCTTTAATACATGAATCACCACCAAAATCTAGATTGAATTTTTACAGAAAGAAACTTACACACATTCGATGATTATACTTATTCTAAATTATGATGATTATATATCATAAAATTGAGTTGAAAATGTAAATCATTAAACTATACTTTAAATTACAAAAAAATAAAATAAATTAGAATATAGGCATTTTTAAAAAAATTGACTACACAAATCTTCTTCTTCATAAAGTGGTGGGGAATCAAAGCTCTACAAAAGCTAATTAAAAAGAAAAAAAAGTTTAATTTTCTAGTTTGATTTGTTCTCTCTAAGTGGAAAAAAAATAACTTGGAAATACGTTTATTTGTTGTCGTTTTCTATTATCTTTTTCTTCGAAAAAAATATATAAAATGTAATATAAAGTATATTGATGAGTAAATGTGGTCCAAGTACACTACAACACTATTATGGGATTGCGTGTACAATAAAAAGAAAATATAATTTTCTTGATGTTGTTATGAGTTGTTAATTAAGCAAAGTAATTGCTTGATATTCAACTTAAATTTCAAGACAATGATGATATGATACTTAAATAATTATACCGTAACGTTATAAAAATTGGTTATCAATTACATAGTTTCTACGTTTCAATTTAATATAATTTCAGTTTAGCTCGATATGCCTATTATTTTTATTTATAAATAAAGGTGTTGCATATGAGATCAGTATTTCAGTTAAGTGAAAAATATCATAAAATACAATTGAAGTATGAATTAAATAAATAAATATTCGAGCAGAGACGCAAATATATGTTTCGTTTTCTTTAAATATATTCAAATTTATTGCGGTATAATCTACGTCAATCTAGTAGTACAACTCTTGACTTGTCCCGATTTTCAGAATACAACAGTCGAACAACGTCATATAATTCAAACCACTCTAAAGTGGTTGAAAAGTTCAAAGCTCCTTAAAAAAAACACATTCTTTCAATATAAAATTATTTTCTTATACATAATAAATAAATTAAAAGCTTAAAATATTTTTCTTTGTCTCAACTCTCTCTTTCGCTTTGCAAATCTCAAATTATAACTACAGAAATATGTTTATTATGCTACCTCGACATTTATGTGATATGTTTATTATGCTACCTCGACATTTATGTGTTGCAACTACTAGGAAATTGCAACAAGTCCTATAAAATTACTAATGAATCTGATGAAGAGTGTGGCGTATAGTAAATAAAATGGTGTAGAATCATGAAGTTTTACGCTTTAAAATTTAATAGAAATTATGATAAAAATAATTAATTTTTTTTATTATTTATTGAAATTTTAATAAATAAATTATCAAATATTTATGTTGATAGAAGATGGCAAATACTCTACCCAATAACATAATTGAAGCGTTGTAATCAAGCTTAAACGGTTAGATTATTGAAATTTGAACAACAACAACAAAATGGCAAAAGAAAATATAGACACACATTACTGAAATTTTTGCAAATATTCACACATGACTAAAGTTGTCACGATCCAGATCATCGTGATTGGCACCCACACTAACCCTCCGGTGGGAGAACCATTAACACTAATTAGCTAACAAACTTAATCAAACAACTAAGGCATTTAAGTTACGGAAACAAGTTAAATAGCTAAAAACTGAAATTCTCATAAACTACCAAAAGATCTAACAACTAAACAATGCGGAAAATAACGCCTAGAACCTGAAAGTTAATGTACCAAAACATCTAAAATTCAACAAGTCTAAACAAGAAGGGATACAACCCCGAACTAATGAACTAATAACTAGCTAGAAAGTCTAAGTCTGAAATGTGGACATACACGGAAAGAGAACTCATGGCAGCCTGGAAGAACTGGCTCACCCTTGAATTCGATCGGCGATCACTGATCTTCTAAGCGAGGTCTATCAATAGCCGCTTGAAGATGCCTTGTACTCAACAAAGAAAGAACAAGTGCATTATCAGTACACAACCACAGTGCACTGGTAGGATCACACGGTTATCCCACTAAGTGCAACATACATAAGTCAATACCACAATACAATAACATGCATACACTGAACATATACAATATTATCAACATTTATGAACAACGAACATTTTTACAATACCCAAATATCACGGTTATATCAAGTCATTGGTCCTCTCATGGAACCCAAACCCAAACTGTTAGCATACCGAAACATGGTATCCGATCCAATGTTTATGCCAGAACGTGGCAACCGATCCCATAATTATGTCGGAACGTGGCAACCAATTCAAGTTAGTATGTCGGAACGCAACATCCAATCCATTCAACAAGCCACAATCACAATCACCAAGTACATTCTCATACTCATACAATCAAGTCATAATTTATGTCATTCATCATTCATATATCCTCATTTACAATTAATGTGATCAATAATGCAACATTCGCATACATACATGTATCATAATGAAACAAGCACAAATATACATCACACAATCATAGAATCACAACCATCACCTACCTCGAAACAAGCTTGAAACTCTAAGAAACTTGATTCTTCCTTTTTCGGATTTGTTCCGCTTGCTCTTGATCTACAAACAATCAAAATAACACAGAATTTAATAAACAATCACTAATTACTCAGATTACTAATAATCATTTCAACCCTAGATCCAACTCATAATATCAATATCCAAATTAGGGTTTTTTTCACCATAAATCTCAGATCAAAACTCTTTCCCATCGATAATTACCCATTAGATTACGTTCTACAGATCAAAAAATATATTCGGGGAGTGAAAATCTTACCTTTAGACTGAAGAATGGTGGAAACTGTTAAGATAGCCTTGGGTTCATTCCTTAGCTCTCAAGTTCGAAAATTGCAGAATAAAATATTTTTGGAGTTTATTTCCGACTTTAAATCACATCTGCCCCGCCACGACGGGACTCAACCCGCTACAATGACCTCACCCTGGCGGCAGAAATCCCTCCTCAGCGGATTGCACGGAACCAGTGAGCAAAATTAATAATTCCAAGACACCTTCAACCAACGACACTCAGAAACTACCCGTTCACGTCAAGATCAATTCCGGGAGTTTTACTCGCCCGAATTTAATTTCGTAAAGTCGTATGGGTTCCTTAATGACTTATCTATCTATTCATGTGATCAATTTCATAATTATATCATCCAATTGCTACCAGATTTCCCTAGACTTTAATGACTCCGATTTCGTCCAAATCTGGACTACTACTAGAAAAAAGTTTTTCGGCCTAAAATTTATCCCCGTTGACTTTTCTATAACGACGGGAACAGGTCGTTACAATAGATACCAATTTACCCATCATTCGTCCCGGAGTGACCAAACTTAGAACAATAGGCTAAAGAAAGAATGGAGTAGTACCTAAATCGATGAGCAATTGGGGATACTTGTCTCGCATGTCCTTCTCGGTTTCCCAAGTAGCTTCCTCAACTGGACGATGCTTCCATTGAACTTTCACGGACTTAATATCTTTGGTCCTCAACTTACGCACATCACGATCAAGAATTGCAACTGGTTCCTCATCATATTGGAGGTCCTTATCTAATACAAATGAGTTCCACTTTATGATATAATCTCCGTCACTATGATATCCCTTCAAGAAGGACACATGAAGTACCGGATGAACTCCCGATAAATTAGGAGGTAAAGCCAATTTATACGCCAGTGACCCTACGCATTTAACAACCTCAAAATGACCAATGTATCGTGGACTTAGTTTACCTTTCATGCCAAATCTCATCACCCCTTTCATGGGTGATACCTTAAGAAGAACATTCTCACCCGTCTGAAATGTCATGTCTCTTCAATAAACGTGGGCGTAATTTCAGTGCTAGCTAGCACCCCACCTCTTTCTGAGATACCCAACTGCATGAACTTAGACTCCAAGGTCTGAGTTTTCTTAGCCAAGGGTCGCTTGGATACACTCAAGCAAGCTAAACTACTCACACTCATCGCTTTTTGACTCAAAGAGTCTGCCACTACATTAGCCTTGGACAAATGGTATTGAATGGTGATATCAAATCTTTAAGTAACTCCATCCACCTTCTATGTCTCAAATTCAGATCCTTTTTGAGTGAACACATGCTGCAAACTACAATGATCAATAAACACCTCACATTTAACCCCAAAGAGATAATATCGCCAAATCTTAAGAGCGGACACTATCGCTGCCAACTCCAAATCATATGTTGGGTAGTTCATCTCATGCACCTTCAATTGACGCGACGCATAAGCTATAACATTCTTATCCTTCATCAACACAACACTGAAACCAGAATGTGAAGCATCACAATAAATAATATAATATTTACCTTCAATCGGTAGTGCTAAAATAGGTGTGGTGGTCAAATGAGTCTTGAGCTTTTGAAAACTCTCATCACATTTTTCTGTCCATTCAAATTATATCTCCTTTTTTGTCAAATTTGTCAAGTGAGATGCAATAGAAGCAAAGTTCTTCACAAATCGATGATAATAACTGCCAAGCCCCACAAAACTTCTAATTTCAGTCACAGAACTTGGTCGAACCCAATTCTTAATCGCTTCAATCTTTTAAGGATCTACCATTACCCCTTTTTTTGAAACTACATGTCCCAAAAATGCAACAAAAGTCAACCAAAATTCACATTTAGAAAATTTCGCATACAACCTTTGTTTTCCAGGAACACCAAGAACAATACGAAGATGGTCGGCATGCTCTTCCTCACTTTTCAAATAGATCAAAATATTACCAATAAAGACTAACACAAACGAGTCAAGAAATGGCTTGAACACCCCATTCATCAAACTCATGAAAGTTGTAGGAGCATAGTCAAACCAAACGACCTAACTAGGAACTCATAGTGCCCATAGCGGGTTCTAAACGCCGTCTTGGGCACATCCTCAGGCCTAATTTTCAACTGATGGTAGTCAGACCTTAGATCAATCTTTGAGAAAATTGATGCACCTTGCAATTGGTCAAAAAGATCATCTATTCGAGGCAAAGGATACTTGTTTTGAATAGTGACCCTATTCAACTGCCGGTAATCTATACACATTCTCAAACTACCATCATTTTTCTTAACAAACAAAACTAGAGCACCCCATGTGGAAGCACTAGGACGAATAAATCCCTTATCAAGAAGCTCTTGGATTTGAGCCTTAAGCTCTTTTAATTCTGCCGGAGCCATGCGATATAGAGGGATAGAAATGGGGCGAGTACCAGGTTCTATATCAAATAGCTAAAAACTGAAGTTTACATAAACTTCCAAAAGATCTAACAACTATACAATGCGAAAAAATAAAATATTTTTGGGGTTTATTTCTAATTTTAAGTCGCGTCTGCCCCGCCACAGCGGGACTCATCCCGCTACAGCGTCCCCGCCCTGGCGGCAGAAATCCCGCCTCAGCGGCTTGCACGGAACTAGTGAGCAAAATTAATAATTCCAAGACCCCATTTCACCACACACCTTCAACCAACGACACTCAGAAACTACCCGTTATCGCCAAGATCAATTTCGGGAGTTCTACTCGCCCGAATTCAATTTCGTAAAGTTGTACGGGTTCGTTAACGACTTATCTATCTACTCATGTGATCAAATTCATAATTAGATCACCCAATTGCTACCAGATTTCCTTAGATTTTAATGATTCTGATTTCGTTCAAATCTGGATTAGATTGAGAAATTTCAAGATACTACAAAAAAGTTTTCCAGCCCAAAAATTTTCTCCATTGGCTTTTCTATAACGACGGAAATAGGTCGTTACAAAAGTTCAGCATACATATAAAGTTAGCTTTACCAATCAGGTAAAACATCAATAAAAGATGTCTCAAATTTAGTTATGTAAAATTTACAATTCCAATATAAAAATATCCGAAGTTAACTTTGACAAGCTATATTTAAAAAAAAGTTTGATATTTAACTTTTACAGATACACACCTTTTCAAACTGAAAAACTTGTAAAGAAAAAAAAACTTTGAATATAAATTAATGGTAGCCCTAAAAATGAATATTTGTATTAGTTTCTATTAAAGTGTAAATGTGCATGATTAAAAAATGAATTTAATGCCTAACTTGACTTTTAAAACTAGCTTATATAAAAAGGAATTTTCAGGACTATTCATTGAGACCAAATAGCCCTTGTTCCAAAAATGTGAGATTCCAACCCTTCATGAAATATAAGACGAAAATCTAGTATAAAAAATAATGAACTTAGATAAATTTGACGATAAAATAAATAAATCTTAAATTTAACTTAATTCATGAATTTTTTAAATTCAAATAAACCTAATAATCCTTATCACCTATATGGAACTCCAACATTGCATGCTACCGAAGCAATACGCATAGACATATTATGGACCTCTTTTCTTTTCAATATAAGATTTTTCGACGTAAATTTGATTTAATTGAATTTTAATATTAGTTCTAGATACTAAATAGAAGAAAAAAACAATAAGCATAGACAGATCCCTTCAAGGCGCTTTTTTTTCTTCTTTTATTTAATTTATACATAAAAGCATAATATGAGAAGTTACTTCTTATAATTAGTTTGAATTACTCAACAATTAGGCTTGACTTTCATCATATTAAATATTTTACCCTCTATGAATATGATGAATAAAAGAAAAGTATGTTGCAAAAATACCGACTTTGTCATTTGACAACTAATAAAAATTGACTAAGAGCTCAAGTAACTAAAACAAATCCAAAAACCGGACTGATTCTCTTCACTTTTTTAATTTGTAAAATATTCAAAGTTTCTATTTATTTATTTTTATATCTTGTACCGCACCAAATATTAGATATCCATTTAAAATGTTAACTTATTTAGATTTATATTAAAAAATTACTTCAAGAATAAATAAACACTTTTTTAATTTAAAAGCTTTTTATTATTATTTTGAACTATGTGTCAAGCCAAAATAAGTCGAATAAATTATATTCCCTCCATTTCAATTTATATGACATTTTTCAGATTTCGAGATTCATACAAATTTATTTTTATCGTAAATTTTTCATATAGAGTATCTTTCATATATTTTGAATTGTCAACTATTGTGACTTGTATAGTATTTTTTTAAATAGTTTATAAATTTTATTTTAAAAATTTTATGCACAAATTTTCAGTCAAATATAAATTATTTGACTTTCAAAAAAAGAAAATATCACGTAAAATAGAAAAGAGGAAGTAACAGAATAATTACTTTACACCTAAAAATGATTTTATTCGTAATAACCTACGATTTTTTGGGTGGTGTGAAAACTTCTACGATGTTTTCTTCACAAAGTTCAATACGTAAAGCAAGTGAGGACGCGTGTCGGTGCTATTGAAATAGTCAACCGGGATTAGGCGGTATATGTGATTTTACAAACGACTTCGACTCTATTCGATAATAAGTAGTTATTTACTATTGACTAAACACGTAGATTAAAAAATAGTAAATACCTAATCATTTATATTAAATATAAATTATCAAAATTTTAAAAAATGAATAGAATTTAATATTAAAAGTAACATAGATACAAAATAATAAATTATTCCTTAATTTTAGAAAATGAACAAATATTATTAGACATAATATAATGGACAAATAGATATGAATCGATAGAGTAATAAGTGGTGGAATAGTTTTGTAATCGATCAGAGCCGTTTAGGTGTTAGTAATGTATAGATTAATTACGAAAAAATAATTATGCACAACTAGCTATTTATGTACTTTTTAAATTATTTATGAATTATTTTATATTTATTTGGTATAAAATTTTATAAATATTCTTTATAATTTATATATAAAAATGAATTGTATAGAGTTTTAAATTACAAATCAAATATTATATTAGGTTTATTAAACTCCAACAAACAGCATACACAAATTCAAAAGACTTGAGTAAATTTTGTGTTAAATAACTTTAAAGTATTAAATTCATTGAGTTAAAATCGGAGCATTAAAGTCAATATTTATTTTTTTAAAACAAAATGTATATATTTTTAAAAAATATTATGATTCATATAATTGAAAATATTTTTAAAAATTATATTAAAAAAAATTCTTAGATTGTTGAAAACTATTTGAGAAAATAAATTAAAATGGAAAAGTACGAATGGAGGAATTAGAAGGATTAAAGTGTAATTGTCCTTTGGCGTTTGACAAAAGGCGTCTCTATAAACTGTTGTGCTCAGGTGATCAAACATATGTCTCACGCGCTCTATCCTCCACATTCCACGCTCTTTACTCTATTTTTTCAATTAAAAAATTTATTTTATTTTATTGATTTATTGGTTATTTATCATTGTCGATTTAATCGTTAAAATTTCATATAATTTTTTAATTAATAAAAGTTACTTAGAACGTAGCAAACTAAATAAACAATGCACTTGAGTTCACAAATTACATCCTCTTCAAAAGTAAACACCGTCACATTACAGTATAACCAAGAGTTTGAGTAGCCAAAAATATAATTATTTAATCTACTATCAGATTGTCGATTAATCCATTACGAAAAACCTCAAACCGTAAAGAGTCGATAATCCGATAATAAAAAAAATTAAAACTACTACTGAATCTATTAAACCAGTTACTCATTACTAATAAAGCAATAACTTTTCTTTTTTTATTCGGTTATTAATTTCGATTTAGTTTTAAACGAACCTAATTTCAACTGATAAAAGAGTGTATTTGTTTGTGGCATATCAAAGAAAAAAATTGTATTACTTATCCGTCTCATATTAGTTGATCATTATACTAAAAATAGTTATTCTATTTTAGTTGTCAACATTACTAAATCAAAGAAAACATTAATTAAAATTTTCCAATAATTCAAAGAAGAACTTGTTTGTTTTTCATTAAAAAAAAAGAAAAAAAAATCAAAGCAGAAAATCATTTATTTTTTCTTACATATTATGCTGTGAGAAAAACAAATTGTGTATCCAAAAATTTCATGCACTCGCTAGTGCGCAATAATCTATTAGTCGAGACAATTTGATAAGCAAGCATATTATAGTGTTGTCACTAAACAAAACATATTTTATTTTATCTATTTTAATTTATGTGATACATTTTTTTTATTTATCTCAAAAATTATTATATTTTTTAGATTTAAAAGTAATGTGATTTTAAAATTGTTATTTTGTCATTGATTTATATGACATTAGACACAAATATGCCTAAAGTTGTATGTGACCACTGTTGGGTTTTAAAGGTGTGAACATGAAATGAAGGGTTGTGACTCTCCTGAAGGGTTGTGACCATTTGAAAGATTGTGCCTTTTCAAAAGTGTTGTGACCTTTCTGAAAAATTGTCTTCTTTCCTAAGAGTTGTGACATTTACCCTTTGTTGGCTATAAATAGAGAGGCTTTCTCTCATTTTTCTGCATCGAATTCTTCCCTTCTTTTGCATACATTTCTTACAAAATAAAATTGATCGAGCATGTCTGTGTGTGTGATTCGTTGCTGTCATTTTGAGTTCGTTGAAATTATCGAAGTTTGAGGTACCGCTACTTCTTTAATGGTTAATCCGTTTTATCTTGGGAGGAATTAATCTGCAACCTCGGGTACTTGAGGGGATTAAATTTCTTAAGGACACACAGTGAGTTTTGTGGACTCGGATGATACTTTATGTTTTTCTTTTCATCTTTTATTATTTATGATTTGATAATCCGAATACACGAGATAACAACCACAACTTTAATTTCTTCTTTTAAGTTTCGTTTCCAATCAAATTGATGAAATGAAAAATACGGGGTTGTTGATTAGAAAGAGAGGTATTCATGTATTAGAACTGACATAATTAATATTAACTTCGATTTATATTAATTGTCTTACTTTTTTTTAGTTAATTTAAAAAAGAAAATCTCATTTTTTGATATTTTTTAATTTTAATTTTTCACGTAATATATTTAAGATCATATAATTTAATTTTTTTTAGCATATTCTATATATATATATATATATTTAATTTAAGATAAAATAAATAAATAAAAAGTATATTTTATTAACCTTTAATTAATAAATAAAACCAATAAGCACAACAAGTTAATAATATCAATCAGGAGCGGAGCTAGGCGAGGTTCATGGGTTCAGAAGAACCCAATAATTTTTTCGTAGATCCTATATTTGTACTAGAAAAATAAGTAATAACTCGTGAACCCCTAACGAATCTAATTGACAACTCAATAATAAAGAAGGAAAAAATAATTTAGAACCCCAAATTCTTAACACCAGCTCCGTTCCTGATATCAATAGACATTTTTATCAGTTATAAAAATAAGTCAATAATATCATTTTTTTAAGTGGCAATAAAAATTTATATCACATAAGTTGAAATTTAAAAATTATTATAGTAATATCTAACTCTAATCAACCACTAAATGAACTCTCACTTCAATAGAATGATAAAGGTGGTATGCAGCTAGTGACATGCATGTTAAAACATGATAGCTACTTGACTTGTACCTTCTACCTATTTCATACTTTTATCTGCTTACTGATTTGACCACTACTCTTCTTTTTCAATTAACTAATTAAACTTTATTATTCAAAATATCCACCCTAATTACTTCCACTCACCTCAGTAAAGTTGGATAATTTCAAAACAGCCTGTTTAATTACAACTATAGATATGGGACACCAGCAAGACTCATAGTGGAGTGTAATAAGTATTCTTTCATTTTCTAATAATCTCGAATTTAAATTATTTTGCGTATGAAATCCCCTTTTAAGAAAACTCTTCATCTTCAATATGATATTTTTTTGTGTAAATTTGAATTTAATTGGATTACAATATAAATATTGATATGGGACCAATAAATAACTAAAAAATTAATAATTCAAAACAAAACCATCCTCTTTTTTTGCTTTTTGTTAAGATTTTAAAAGAGCTGTTATTAAAATTTAGTGTTGAAACCTTGGACATGATTAATTAACAACTTTGTCAGTTACACTGACTACTTAAACATCATTCCAGATTCTCAGTTTCTTTGTTTTTTCTCTTATCGCGTAGTATCCACGCTCTTTAGAGGCGCGCGTATTTACTGTGTCCTTATCTGGCCCCATATCCAAGAACCTTTGAAAGTTCAGTGAAGAACCCGTACATCTATTTCTAAATCTGACGGTTGATCACATATAGAATGAAGTTAATGAGAAATTGAACGGCTGAGATGAAGGGAATAGCACCAAACACAAGGAATTTCAAATTTAATAAGGCATACGAGAGACCACAAAACTACCCAACTTATAATCATGACAAGAATCAATCAAATTGCTTAACAAGAAGCTATTTTTTTCTCTCTCTCTTACTCTCTATAAGGAAATTACCTTTTCCCTGTAATACAGAATTTTGATAAAGATCCAAACTTTTGAGGTTTTTTCGCAGATCATAAAGCCATTTTGGCCGGAATTTTGTTTAAATATGTCGTCAGGTTTCTCCGGCGAGTTGTACGGTGCCGGTGGGAGCAACAATGGAAGATCTACCATGAATAACAACTCACAAAGGCCTTATTCTTCACCGCTATCGGGTATTTTGCCTGACCCGGTTACACAGATCGTTCATCAAGGGAGACCCCATTTGATGGGGAAGCGATCTCTTGCGGAGTTTCAACAACAACAACAATTGCAGTTTCTACAACTTCAACAGCAGAAACAACAGCAGCAGCAGCAGCAGCAGCAGATGATGCTACTTCAACAACAGCAGCAGCAAGGACTTGGGTTTTATCTCCGTAACGTAAAGCCCAGAAGTTATCAGCAGTCTTCTCCAATGTCTCCTCTTTCCCCTGTAGATTTTTCTGTTGCCGCTGCTGCTGCTTCTTCAATTTCATCTGAATTTTCTTCGAATTCAAATGTCTCTACGATGATGAACACGCGCCACGCTCTACCTGTTCACCAGCAATTCCGGTCACAGCCTGCTAATATTGGTGGGTTTTTATCTCCAGGTATTCAGAATTATTCTACAGGGATTTCGTCTCTAAATCCGGTTCAAAACAGAGCAACCATCGGAGTACAGGAATCGGATAAAAAGATGATGAATTGTCTTCAAGAACTTGAGAAACAGCTCTTAGACGACAACGATGAAGAAGAAGGCGATACAGTTTCAATAGTCACCAACAACGAGTGGTCGGAGACAATACAGAATCTGATTAGCCCCTGTCATAATCAGAACCAGAACCAGAACCAAATTCAGAAACTGGCATCACTATCTCCATCCTCTTCGACTTCTTCATGTGCTTCTTCAACAGAATCTCCGGCAATATCTTGTCCCAAGCAGTCTATAGTCGAGGCAGCTACAGCAATATCCGATGAGAAAAATGAGGTCGCAGTGGAGATCCTCACGCGCCTATCACAAGTTGCCAATATCAGAGGCTCCTCCGACCAGCGGCTAACGGCGTACATGGTTGCCGCTTTACGGTCGCGCGTGAACCCCGTCGAATACCCACCGCCGGTGCTGGAGCTGCAAAGCAGAGAACATACAGATTCTACTCATAATCTATACGAGGTATCTCCCTGTTTCAAGCTCGGTTTCATGGCTGCCAATCTAGCTATCCTTGAAGCGGTAGCTGACCACCCTTTCAACAAGCTTCACGTCATTGATTTCGGCATCGGCCAAGGCGGACAGTACTTGCATTTACTGCATGCACTGGCTGCCAAGAAATCAAACAGCCCAGCTGTTTTAAAAATCACGGCTTTCACAGAACAAGCAGGCGGAGTTGACGAGAGACTCAATTCTATCAACGTGGAGCTTAACTCCGTCGCTAATCGGCTCGGGGTCTGCTTATATTTCAACGTAATGTCTTGTAAGGTTACCGATTTGAGCCGGGAAAACTTAGGCCTTGAACCAGACGATGCATTAGCAGTGAATTTCGCATTCAAATTATACAGATTACCCGATGAAAGCGTAACAACGGAGAACCTCCGTGACGAGCTTCTCCGTCGGGTAAAAGCGTTATCACCGAAGGTGGTAACGGTGGTGGAGCAAGAAATGAACGGTAACACAGCGCCGTTTCTAGCGCGTGTGAATGAAGCGTGTGGTCATTACGGTGCAATATTCGACTCGCTGGATGCTACAGTGTCAAGAGACAACATGGACCGAGTCAGGATCGAAGAGGGACTGAGTCGGAAAATGTCTAATTCGGTAGCGTGCGAAGGGAGGGACCGCGTTGAAAGATGCGAGGTATTCGGGAAGTGGAGGGCCCGTATGAATATGGCTGGGTTCGGGCCGAGGCCCGTTAGTCAAATCGTGGCCAACTCTTTGCGTTCAAAGCTTAATTCGGGTACACGTGGCAACCCGGGCTTTACCGTGAATGAACAAAATGGAGGTATTTGCTTTGGTTGGATGGGACGAACTCTCACCGTCGCATCAGCTTGGCGTTAGCTTTTAGCATTATTTTCTAATCAAGAGAAAACTACTCTGATTATTATCTTATTAATATTAATCTTCAATGTGATTTGCTGTATTAAGGGGATTTCTTTAATTTTGGTTATTATTATTGTTAATGAAAATTCAGATGATGTCCTACATTCGGAAAAAAAAAAAAGGCATGAATATTAGTAATATTTAGATTCTCTTTTTGTAAATATATTTGTGTTAGTGCATGTATCGCTGTTGGATACATTTTATTTTTAGGCTATGGTGTTTGGCAGAATGCGGACTTGTGTTTGTATTAAACGGATGGCTTTTGATGTTGAAAATTTTTGGGTCCACCAATTAGATTATTTTCTAGGTACATATGGTTGGTCGCGTATTAAAGAATTTGATTTTATGGTGCATCTTTTTTTTTTAATCTTTTCCTTGTATATTATATTTGTTTATTTTTTAGATTTCTTATCCCGCGTAGAGAGTTCGAATTAAAGTCTCGATTAAATTTAAATTACGTATTGTAGGACCGATTTGAGTGTAACGCTTTTACTATGATTTTCCTCATCCAAAATCTTCAATTGAGGGTGAAACAGTCTCATTATTACACCATAATTTATGTTGATTGATATATTGTGTTGTTGTTGGTGGTGGTGTAACTTTTAACTAATTGAGCATGGAGGGAGGTTCACGTGTAGGAATTGTTTATCACATTAGTTAGTTGTCACCCAATATTTTTGCCAAAGGGGTTTGTTTCTCACTTACGCATTGAATAATTAGGTGGAAATATACCAAATTAACAATTAAACAAAACCAGTTTCATGTGAACTAGTTTTGCTTCATCTTTCTCCTTAAGATTAATTGCACCTTAATTTTTAATTACTCTTACTTAAAACGGATTACTATAAAAAAAAGTTGAGGTGAGTATTATGATTAATGAGTAATGACTAACTAACTGACTAATTTTAGGATTCAACTTATGTAGGCTGATAATATTATCGCATTAGGGACAATGTTAAAATATAATTTCCTTAAAAACAATTAAGACTTGAATTATTTTGTACATTGATAATGTAAACATGGGTATAATACAATATTAATGTGGTTTATCATGTTGTGGCATGTTATATGTTTAGGTTATTAGAAATTTTGGTTCCTCAAATTTATTTAGTTTTTATGGTATTTGACTAAACATATTTAATTTTTCATTAATTGAAAAAAGTTATTTTTATTCCATTATTTGTGAATATATAGAAATTCACTATCTTTATCAATTGTTTCATTGTTAATTAGTCACGTGTAATGTTAATCTCGTACTCTTACTTCATATTTAATAATAGGGACAAGGGTCTGAAAAAATACCCCAATTTTGGTCGAATTTGTTGTTGGGATACTAAACTTTCATAAGGACCTATTACCTCCCTAAACTATTTAATACCGTATTTTTTACCCCCTGAACTATTTAATAGTGTATTTTAAAGGTATATATGTGCCCACGTGGACACATTACTATATATAATTTTGCATTATTTTTTATGTCCACGTGGGCAAATATATACGTTTAAAATACGGTATTAAATAGTCTAGGAAAGTAATAAGTCCTCATGAAAGTTTAGTATCGCAACAACAAATTCGACTAAAGTTGAGATATTTTTCAGACTCTTATCGCTTAATAATAATATACTTTTAAAAAAACTGTTCAAACATAACATATTTCCTTATGTAAAAAGGATGATGAATACGCACAATACATAATTGAAAATTAATTGTGCTTAATAGTGAAATAGGGGTATAGAGCCGATGTATAGCTTGTGAGTTCAATCAACGTCAAAAATTTTGATTTAAATTTTATATTTGTATTTAAAAATTTATTAGATATATTCAAATTATTAACTTAAAATTCAATAACTTTTAAGAACATAAATCTTAAATTTATAAACGTTAAATTTTGACTCTGCTAAATAATAACATATAACACTAATTCCGAAAGTGTTATTATACCATCTCCAAAGAAGTTAAGCTCAAGAAATGTGCATATGCTAGTTTACTTTTTTTCTTATTTATTTATGTTGGTGTATATATGGTTTATTTTGAGTTTTATTTATGTTAATTTACCTTTTACCTTGTTGATATTTTGAATTCATAACTTTAAAATTTAAGACGACAAGTGTTTACCACCTACACAATCGTCTCGTCTTATATATGGAGTTTGAGTTGCATAGCTTATTTTTGTTTATTATTTGATAGATGTATAGAAATGTAGGGTTACGATCAGGGGTCGATCCACATGGAGTCCGCCCCATCAATCTTGTTTCGAAATATATATAAAGCACCCAATAAATAATTTGTTTGACTGATCCATTGGTTCTTGGGTAGGTGCTTAAGGCTCTTTTAGTATTGTTGAACCTGGATTTAAATCTCACTGTGAACATATCTTTTTTATATTTTTGACTCACTACTTTTAGAGCATCCACAATCTTAGAATCCTATCTCCCTAGTGGTTACGATTGGGGGGAAATCTAGGGAAGACAAGTTGTGATATGCAAGAAAAGAAAAGTATATGTGGACTAATGGAATCCACGAGGCAAAGCATATAAAATAAATGTGTCTATGGTGAAACTATAAATCAATTATGGACACCACAGAGACAAAGTTAGGGTTGGGTTAAGTTGAGGAGGACATAACAACACTAAGGAGTGGGTCCTATACCCCATATTATGTTTTTTATTAAACAAATATATATTCACAACATATATAGCTCTGTCAAAATATGTCACAAATTAAATTATTGTAAACTTCCAACCAACACTGCCAAATTAAAGCCTAATTCCTTATTCCTTTAGCACAAACATGGAATAAGATATTTAAGTAAACTTTTTATAGATGTAGTCCGAAGAAGTATTAAGAAAAGTGATTAGAAAAGAAATGATATATGTGTAAGTTATTAAAAATATGACCTTTAGATATGAGGATTTAGACATTCAGAATTAGGATAGAGATTTAGTAGGTGGTCGTGTATTATCTATTTTCTTCTCAGTATTACTATTGTTTTTACACTGATCTCCTATTATATATATCTTAATATTCTTTGAATTTCATTATATATCACATGTTTTTTTCTTTAATTCAGTTATCGTATTATTTATTGTTGTTACTATTCTTTTCTTCATTGTTTTCATCATAACTTCTTTAATATTGTATTTTATTTCATTCTTGTTTTGAAATGTTTTATTTGAACCTATGATCTATCGGAAACAATCTCTCTAATGATACAAGGTGAGAATAACATATATACACACACCACACTCTTCAACCCTCATTTATAAAAATATACTGAATATATTATTATTTTGTATGGTTATTCTTTCATTACTTTTAAATTAATTTGAGGGGACATATATAAAAGGTACTATTTTAAACAATTAACCACTTAATTTTGTTACTAAGTAAAATTCTTTTTGGATGTGTCAAAATCCTTAACAATCTCCTATTATGAATTGGAGGGAGTTATGTATTTACTGCCACAAGATTCAAATAATATTTTGTTTAATTATACTAATTTTAAAAATCAGAGTTTATTTTGTTTTTTTAAAAAAAAAACTTACTTTTCAAATTTCGTGTATAGTTAAGTTAAGATGCATAAAATAATATGAAGAATAATATATTTATGTATTTTTTTTTGTAGAGATATCAAATGGATATATTAAAACGAGTTGAGTCAATAAATGTGTGGGTTATTGATCCATTCAAAAGCCATTGATGTTGAAATGCGTTAAAATGCAGGTCATAATTCAACATCGCCTAATTTTTATTAATAACTAATTACAATATTATTCTTTTATAAATTTTTAATACCTAATAAAATAATTTTTCTTTCTTTATTATGATTATATATAAATATCAAATTTGAAAAAATATTTTAATAAAACTTTCTCATGAATCGAATTGGACGATATTTCAATCCAACTTTTTATAAGATAAAAATTAATTTAATTAATGAATAAACAGATCAATAAGTCGCCTAAACTTTAACCACTTTTACGAATTGAATTTGATTTTGTTACTTCTAATTTTTCATTAGCTCGATGGTATATGAACCAAATCCGGCCTATCGACCAGCACGAGGAATAAGAGCAATGCAGGGACCAATATGACCTCACCTCATTGAGGAATGAAATCTGAAAATACTTAGTAGTACCTTTTCCAGAAATTTTACAGTCAAATATTTTAGGTAATTTAATTTATAAAATATGTACTCCTATATAATTTTTTTCTGATTCGATTTATCGATTAAACTGAAGCAGACCCCAACTAACTTATATGACTGCATACGTCCTTGTTTGTTCATTTACACAACTTGTACTAATTATGAAGATATATAATTCCCTTTCAGATGTCACAATAATTCCTGCTGAAATTAAATGCATATATCATGATGGTTTTAAATACAATTTTAAAAAAAACATCATCAGATTAGAATTTACTATGATTTATGTAATGTTAATTTCCTTTCAAATGATAATACACAAACTAATAGTGGCAGCACTCTCTTTTTCTTATTCTTTTTAAACTTAGAAGTGTTAAAGCTTGCGTTTGAAATCATGTAGTTAAACACTAATTTAAAAATCATAATTTCATTTCACATATCGTAACACGAAAATTAAGTAGCAAGAATTGAAAAGAACAGTAGTACAATTTGCAGGCCATAAAGTAAATATTGATTAAAAAAAATTAAAATATATATATATATATATATATATATCAAATAAAGTAAAAATGAAGGTCCCCCACTTAATTAAATTCCAATATTCCCCACCCACCCATGGTGGATATAATAGTGATATCATCAGCAGTTCAGCACAGAGAGACTATATACTTTAGTAGTACTAAATAAATAAATATCATAAATGCGTTATAATGTATTTATTTTTATTTTTTCTGATAGATTTGGGAGGCAGATAAAGTAGAAACTCAAAAGTACAAATTGTAATGAGAAATAAATGATATCCGTCATAATGTCTTTTGTTTTCTTTTTATTTTGCATTCAATGATTAGAGTCCGTATTAAAGCTCCGATTAAATTAGAATTGCATTTACAGATCCTATTTAGGAATGGCGCTCCAACAAAATCTTCACCATATCTAAAATTCAAACTTTAAATCTCTGATTAAAAATGAAACAATCATATATCACTTACCACAAACCATATTTCTATCCATCATAATGTCTGATAGGAAGAGAAATAATATGATACGTAAATAGCTTTTAAGATGAAATTCAATGACCCAATACTTTTTGTATATTATATTCGTTCACATTTATTCATCAAGCATCAAATTAAATGAATCTTGATTAATATTTTATATAATTTTTCAGTATCTAAATTTTAAATATTTAATTAATTTAATTCAATTTAATTTTAAAAATTAATTAAGTTGACGGTTGCAAAGTAAAACATGATAGGTAAGTTATAAATATTGATTTAGTCTCATACAATTTTTTTAAATTTCCTTTCAGTGATACTTAAGGGAAGAGGATAAATTAAAATCTATTGACTACTTTCAAAATGAATAGAAAAAATAAATATTTTCAAATTTCGTATATAGAAAAATAAAGATCATAAAATTGAAAAACTAAATACTGTATCTGTAAGTGACTAAAAAATCAATTCTCCCGTGGCATAATGGTAGAACTAGTTAATCATATTTTGACAAAGCTTGAATAATTATTTATTTATAAAAAATAATTTAGCAACTATACAATAAAATTAAAATTGAGTGATTCTTTATGAAATAAACTAAGAATGTAATTAGGAAAATAAATTACATCAATACTAATAACAAGTTAGAAATAGACACCTCTTCATCAACGTGTCTGCATCATGCTGCTGGTATTTTTGAAAATGCGTAGTGTATGCTTTAAAGGTACTTTTCATATGTTTTTTCGTTAACCACCTCAAATATTAAAACACCATTAAATATTTGTTAAATAAATAAAATATGTTTTTCTTACCTAACTAAAATAATATAGCACATAAATTGAAGCAGGAAAAGAAAAGACACAGCCATTTTTTAATTGATTTGTTTGAATGTGCTGGTGCGGGGCTTTGCATCTACGTACCTTAAAAATTAAAATTGGTTCATCGTTTAACTTAATGAAGTATGTTAACTCAACTATTAAACACACTGGATAGATAATTATTGTTGTCGCAAATTGAACCTTTTGTTTAATTAAAGCAGATTTAATTGAACTTTTTGTATTTTCATCTTAATTATACATTTTCTGCTTTTCCTACTGCATTGAATTAAAGAGATACTTCTAAATATATAACCATCCGTCATTTGAGACTCACTCACTAGTCCGATTAATTTAATTTTTCATCATGTAAAATTCATCAAAAAAAGAATTTCCTATCAAAAAAAAATTATTTTCAAATTGGAACCTATTCATTCCGCTATAATTCATATGAATATTTGAATGTAATTTCAACCTCAAAAACAGGAAAAAAAAACATGTTTTGGGAATAACAAAGTGTAGTTCACTTTTAGGAGGTCAAAAAGCTAAGGTTTTACACCAACATGATTAGATTTCCAAAAACTCTTTTCTACTCATTACGTTTATACTATCGGGCCTCATTTGTTTGCACTTAATGGAGGTCTGAATTTTAATCATTCAGATTTAGCTCATTAAGTGCATTTAGTTTTTAGATCTGAATCTGAATAATTCAGATTCAACGCATTAAGTCCATTTGTTGTTTTTTTCAAAAAGATTCTTAATGAATCTAAAAAGGTCTGAACGGATCAGATCTGCAAAAGAATCTTAACACCATTCAGACTTATTTAATAAGTTATAAAATAATAATGTATCGCCTCTCGGTCTTTGTGTGACTTTTGTTCTCACAACTACAAACTTTCTTCCTTTTTTTTTTTTTGCTTGGGTTCTTAAATTTTCAATTTTTACACTTAAAACTGTAAATGTGATAAAGATTAGAGAATTTTAACATCTAGGTTTGTTATTTCTTTGTTTGGGTTCCTAAAGTTTCAATTTTTACACTTTACGTGTTAATGTGATGAAGATCAGAGAACTTTATCTGGGTTTCGTTTTTTGGTCTAATTTGCTGGGGGGTTTTGCAGTTTCACAAATGGATATCACTCAGCCAATGGACCGGTCTCGAATTCCATTGAAAGCAGTGAATTTTACTCAGAGGAGTTTGGCTATGAAGCCATTAGTTCCATTAGCAGCAACTATTGTTAAATAGATTTTTAGTAATTTGTGTGATTTACTGCTACTTTTTGTAATGAAAATGTAATATTTTTGTGGGGTTTAGAGGTGGAAGAGAAAGCAGAGGTAGATGATTGAGAAATTGGCAAAGGAGCTAACAAATGCTTCTCCTTTGAAGATTATGGATAAAGCCCTTGAGAAATTTATGTTAGGCGTTGATAATGTGATACATTATTTATTATTTTTCAATTAGTATCTATCATACTTATTGAATTTTTTGATATTATATTGTGTCTATATAAAAAAATTATTCGTGATTTTTTTTTATGTTATGCTTGATGATTATGATATTTTTTTGAATCAAAAAGTAATATTTTTTTGTTAAAATGAAATTTTTATAATATTTTATTAATATGATGTTTGATTTCATATGCACATTCAGATATTGAAAACAAATAGTAATCATTCAATGTTCAGATTTGTAGACCAGATTTTAATATTCAGATCTAGACACATAACTCTTAATGTAAATCTTAATATTCAGACGTGTATTCAGATTCAGAGGTCTTAATCTTAATGAAAACAAATGAGGCCTAAAGCTTTTTGACAAATGTTGGTTGTTCCTCCTACCGTTTGCAACTAGACATGTTCCAGGGGTTCACCCAAATCCCTCGATAAAAAATTATATTGTATGTATAAGGTAAATTTTATATATTTATGTAGATATATTAATTTTGAACCCCTTCATGAGCATGAAGTAAGTTGTAGCATAGTGGTAGATCTCCTCAAAGTTGAATAGTTTTTCACTATTCTATTTTGGAATGTCCTACAATATTTGTTCACTTTATAAAAAAATCAATGAATAATTTTACGCTTAGTTCATAATTTATCCTTATCATTAATTATAGTTATTTCTCTATTACATTTTTCAAGACATTATATTTATTATATTTAAAGTGATATAGTAAAATTACCCTTCTATTTATATTTTTTTAAGAAGTATACAAAGTCAATAGTGGACAAGTATTGTTGAACATAATATGAATAACCAATTTCAAAGTCCATATTGGAGTCCCGGTTAAATTTGAATAGCGCATTGTAGAGTCCATTCAGAGCTGACGCTCCCACCAAGATATTCTACATACTCAAAGTTTGAATCTGAGACTTTTAATTAAGGGTGAAACAATCTTACTACTATACCACAGCTCAAATTAATGATGCCCGAGTTATTTATGATAAACCTAATGTTCTATTACTGATCAAATAGTCTTCCTAGCATTAACTTGTATAACAGCTTTTAAAATTCAAACCTACCCTCCACTCAACATCGCGGATATCGAAACAATAAGATAAAATTGCATTTAAATAGATTCATTTTTAAATTTTGTCACTTGATAATCGAATTTATGTCTAACTAAACATAAATGCTTTAAAAACTAAGGTCATGTACACATATAACTAATAGAATATTATAACATAAAAATATAAAGTTATGTCCCACAAAAAATTTACAGTATTATGAAGGCAAAAATTAAAAATTAATATAAAATTTCACTAGTTTAAAGTCTAATTGCATGCCTATTGCCTTAAGAGTATTGAAATTATTATTCGTGCCAAATTTCGATCACCATACATGTATCTGGTGCTAGGGGTGGACATGGTACGGTATATATCGAAATATCATACCATATCGAAATTTTGAATACCATTATTTTGGTATTATGGTATTTGATGTGGTATATGGTATACATTTTATTTTTTTGGGTACAATATTTGGTATTTAGAAATAACATACCGAAATACCGAATATCATACCAAACTATATATATATATATATATATTATTATTATTAAAATACTAACAAATATGCAACCTAGTATTAGTATAAATTATGTTTAGAAGTTAAACATTTGACTACTCTATTTTGATTGAAATGTATTTGAATTGTAATTGATTAACCAAGGAGATGCTTATACTTTAGTTTGCATATATATTTTTTACATTGGTAATGTGTTAGTATGATATAATTGAGACCTTTTTTCAGTCTTTGAAGTCATAATATTCTATCATACGAGTAGATATTAATTGAAGTTGAACAAATTATGATTACCGATTTACCATATCGTAGAATATCGAAATCGAACTTCAATATACTGAACCATACTGAATTAAATTGGTATGGTAATGTTATAATATTTTAAAAATTGAATACCGAAATTACGATATCGAAACTTTCAAATACCTTATTGTACCATACCATGCCCACCCTTATTTGGCTCGATCAGATACATGTATCTCGGATACATAGAGTCAAAATTAGGTGTAATTTATTCTATTTTCATTGTATGATTGTATCCAAGTGTATTCGCATGTATAGGGTATACACCGACTCTCTCACTCGTCTTTCTCTTTCTCTCGCTCACCTCTCTTCTCATGTATTTGTATTTTAGAATATATCTGGTATTACACATACATGTATCTAGTGTGATTCACATGTATTTGAGATATATTGACTGTCTCGCTCGCCTCCCTTCTACCTCGCTTGTCTCTATCCTCTCTCGTTCCTCTCTCCCTATGTATGTATATTTAAGTGTGTAACTGGTAGCAAAAATATATGTATCTAGGTATATATGACTTGATATCTGGTATGATATTATTAATTAGTATGACAACAAATAATTATTTTAAACTATAGAGAGAATTTAGTAAATATGAATTATGATATAAATATTTACATAATTAGATAATTTTGGGGAAATTACGTAATTACACAACTTAAGATAACATAATCTCTAAAAATCCCTACCATTTGTATTAGTTACAAAAATTCCCTTTTTCCTTCGCCCTCTTAATATCCGAATACATCACTCCACCTCTATCAGGTACATTACAACTTTGTTTGTGTACAATATATCGGATACAAATGTTATTATTGATACATACCCCCAATTATTTCAAACATAGATCGATATGAATCTAGTTTATAGTTATGTATCTGATACATAATTTATGTATTGCTTGCTATGTATTGAGCGAAGGAACAATGTATCCACAAATTATGAAATATACAAAGTTATTACAATTTGGAAAACTTTCAAAATAAAATGTAATTAGTGTCCAAATTATTGAGGTTTTATGTACTTTGCCTTTAAAAGTTGAAATGTCTGCCTTGGATGCGGAGATGGACCAATTGGGCTTTAAGCCCACCACAATTACATCATTCTCCGTTGGGAGATTGACATTAAGGTACAAGTTTATTACCTAGAATTGACATCTTTTTAATTCAAAACTATTTAGCTTAGAGGCCGTTTAGAGTGTATAGAAATAATGTGTATTAGTAATATTTGTTTTAATAATGATTATATTAGTTAAGCTTCCATTAATTATACATAAATTATTTTTTATATGCATTGTTTGGTGTATTAAAAATAGTATGTATTAGAAAAAATATACTTATTGACAAAGATACCCTTCACAATTATGGTGGAATAGAAGTAAAAAGAGTTTTGAGGAGTAATTAAATCTTTAGTCATGCTAATGCATGCTTAAATCCCCTTACATTACTAATACCTCGAAATCCATGGTATTAGTAATACATGTCTTAATACACAACGGAATGTATAGTTAATACTTGCATTAGTTATATGTATAACACAAAAAAGTGCACCGAACAACATATTACTAATACACAAAACTAATGCATGCTTTATTTTTATGAATACACTCTACCAAACGACCCGTTAAAGTTTTAAAATAGGGAAAAATGTCTGAAATATATCCGAACTTTGATCGAAATTTTGTAACAATCCTAAACTTTGGGCAGGACATATTACCCCTGCACTATTTAATAGTTTATTTTAAAGATATATAAGTGCCCAGCTGTACAAGTTACTATTCATAATGATGCAATATTTATGATGTCTACGCGGGCACGTTTATATCTTTAAAATACACTATTAAAATAGTATAGGGGGTAATAGGTCCTGCCCAAAGTTTGAGATTGTTACAACAATTTTGATCAAAACTCAGATATATTTCGAACCCTTTTCCCTTAAAAAAATATTGGCACTACACGGTCAATCTATCTATATATAAAAGGAGAGGAAAAAATGCAAACGTGTCAGCACCACAAAAATCATATTTTTAAATAATTAAAATAAAATTAGGATAATTAAATATAAATCATTTTAATACAATTTTAAAAATTAGTCCCATGTAACTGAAAAACTGTTTTTATTTTTAATTTTTTTTAAAAAAAAATTAAAACTTGAATATGGTAAAAAAAATTCCTACAAATTTTGGAAAACGCGGTAAAAAGAAGAAGTTTTGGACACTTTTTTATAATAAGAGTCTTCCATATCCAGCTACCACGGCCTCCACCTCGCCCCCAGTTTGAGTACCCACCATTTTCTATTTACAATTTAAAAGTTTTAACTTTTTTGTTCTTTGTTTTCTCTCTCTATATATACAAAACACGATACTTACGTTCTTTATTTTTATGTGATTTTATTTTTGAAAGAAAATCATCATGAGAATTTTTTATTGAAGCCATAATTCCTGAATGAAGAACTCTTTCGTCTCTTAGAATTATAGTTTTAAAAAATCACTTTAAATATAATTATAGTGTACATAAGTAATTGCATTGAAGAATCTTCTTAAAGTAAATTATCACTTTCGTACACCCAATTTAAATTATTTATTAGTTTGAGTTACTAATTTTCTTTTTATTATTATTATAATATTAAAGTAGACATCTTATTACAATTGCAAATAACTTGATAATTTGTAAAATCTTAATGTAACAGTGATATCCATGCTTGCTACACTTCACTTTGATTAACTCATAACATATTAAGAAGAAGAAAAGAGAGAAAGAAAAAAGAGTTCTCATATGAGGGAGAAAATATACACTTATAATTTATAACCATTCGACCGATAACTATATAATGAAACATGAAACCAAAATTATCATGCATACTTACGTGTAACCTATTTTTTATTTGTACTTATTGATTAATTTAGGCATACAAAGATTTATTATAAAAAGTTAAAAATTGATTATTTCAATAATTTGGGTCTGTTGCCATTTCCCAAGTATTCTTTAAGCTGAGTGTTATTATTACTCACTTGCCAAATTCATAATAAATGATGTATCCCTCTGAAATGATATATAAGTAATTTTAAATTTAATTAAATAGTAACATGTTAAATTTAAAAATTAAAACTTTAAATTCATCCCTAAAATCAAATTCAACCGTGAATTCAACATATAAATAACAATTTATTATAATTGGATCTGTTAGATAATATTTTAAATTAAATTTCCTACATATAATGAAAATTAATTTAGAAATGTTCATGAATTTAAATTTTTATTGAAACGTATACATAAATAGAGGATAAAATAAAAGTAAATGCATGATTTTAATAATTATAGAATAAAATTGAATTTTAAATAATTAAGAAATAATTAAATATAAAGTCTTTTACAATTAAAAATCACACAATCTTTTCAATTTCAAAAGCAAGTTAGACACGTTGTTTAGTTCCACAAAATATGTCTGAGATCCTATACTTTTGAAACTGTATTTCCACAAAATATGTATGAGATAAAATGGCATTTCTAAAATTTATTTGTTTACATCTACTTAAATTTTAAATTATTGTTAATTATTTTTCAATTTTATATATGTAAATACTTCTAACCAAAAATATTACTACCAAATAATCAATAAAAAATTGACATTCGTAGGGCAAACCTTCGAAAGATTTGTATTTTAAAAAATAATAGTTTTTTTAAAAAAAACAAATGCAATTGTTTCCCCATTTTAAATTTTAAACTTAAAAATAAAAATAAAAGTTGGATTCTAAGTTGAGAATAAATTTATAAATAAACAAATTATGTATAGTTTATTAGTTTAGAGTTGATATAGCTATTTTTAATTTGAATTAAGATGTTATCTATATATTATAGGAGAAGAAAAAGTGTCACGTATCAGCATCACAAAAATTCAACAATTAAAAAATTCAAAAAATAATTTAATTTTTTTTTAAAAAGATAAATGCTGATAGATTAGTTAGTGGAGAATTTTAAGGGGTGGTTTAGTGCCCCATAATAATTTCAAATTTAAATATTAAATCTGAAATTTTTAATTGTGAAGTGAGGATAGTTATTAGTTTTAAAATTCAAAAAAAAAAAACTACAATTCAAAATTCGAAAACAGTTTCAAGATAATTTTAATTTGTATTAGTTAGTAATTTTTAATTTTAATTTAAACTTAAAAAATGTTAGAAAGGCTATATATTTTTTAAACGTATTATTTTTAAAATTGAAAAAGTTACATAATCTATTTTTACTCTGCTCTATTTTTTCCTTCCGTTCGATTTTTGTTCAAAGATCCACCTTCTTTCAATGTAAATACTTTGGTGAGGCTTTTGTTTATTGTTGTAGTTGGTTAATAAATATTGTCAATAAAGTGATCTTCTTCTTTTTTGACACGGTGCTTCCATTATTTTTTTCATTAGTTGTTTTCAAATTACATGGAAGAAGCATATTCTGATTTCACATTTGTGAATTTTGGATCACAATAATTATACAAGTTGAGATTCTTTGCAACAAATGTTGTTAACGGTTAGTTTTGATTAAATACAATTCATCATCATTGTCCTGCTAAATTATTTATTTATGTTGTTCGTTGTTAAGTAAATATTTAATAATCTCATTGTTTAATATCTTGAATTTCTTATAATTGAAATAATGGTCATAGATCGAGTTGTGCTATATGCAAATATTCCGTCAATGATATAAGTTTAATTATTTCTTCAAACATTCAAATGATAAGATTTTGATATAAGTATATATACCTTTTGTTTGTTTATTTTGAAAATTTTATTATTATATCATCTAATTTTGGATATTGTGGCTTCTAAAGTTTGCATCTTTGTCAGTATATTAAGACGTTCTTTAGAGGTTTTCTAGGTGATCTAAATTTTATATTAGGAGTCTTAATTATATTTCAATTGTGAAACTTTTTTGTAAGACTTTGTATTGATTTTGAGTTTTTGTTATAATTAACTATGTTACTGGCTTCCGTTTGCCTCCTCTTTTTTTTTTTTGGTTGTTTGAAAATATATTAAATTTGATGATAATGGGATATATCATTGAAGTATATTTGATTTTTCAATTTTGGTAAATATTATAATTAGATTACTTAATTAGTATAAAACTAGACAATAAAAATAAAATAAACTATTTTTAGCAAAATAAATATCATTTTAACATAATTTCCTAAATTTAAATATCATATTTATAATTTGGTGTTTAATTTATCCAAATATTTGTGATGTGCATATAGTTCTATTATATTGATTTATATATCTCTAAAATTGTTAATGAATTTCTATTGTCAAAAATTTCATTAACTGCGTGCAATACTAATATTTTGGTTATTACTTTTAAAATTTATATTAGAAAAAAAGAACACATTTTTATAGTTACATAAGTAAAATCCACTAACTTCAAGTTAAATTAATTTTATTATTTTAGAGAAAAAAATGGAATATTTATTTAAGGATAAGTGCTCAAGATAAATGTGCCAACATTTAGTTATTAACAATTTATAAAAAATAAAAACACATGTTCACAAATTAGTTTGAAGACCTATTTTTGTGAAACAATTTCACAAAATACTCCTAGAAGATAGCTGTGTGTTTAAATAATGCTATTAAAATTTGTGGATTATGAGGTTACGTATATTTAAAGCTCATGTGGTTGAACACAAATTAGTTACAAACACTTTTTTTTTAAAATCATATTTCTACAAAATACTCCTAAGAGATAGTTGCACAAAATTCAAATTGCAGAACTAATAAACTTTTATGAGATAAGTTTTATTACATTTATTAAAACAAAAAAAAATATTTTCTTAAAATTTTAGGTTTTAATAAATAAAATAGTGGTTTACAAATATTTTTAGTAACCATTTTAATCTGATGAGCTCACTTTTTATTTTGTAAAGAAAAACAAAAAGGAAAAGGATAAAATCAGAAAAATAAAATGAAAAAAATATATCTCAAATAATTCATTTGGTAATAGTAGGAGTTTACATTACAACTTTTCCTGCGATTTTGTCACTTTGTTGAAGTAGTAGGAGTTTTAAAATTTAAATACATTTTTAAGAAGAGTTATTATTGTAAACAAACATCAACATAAAGATTTAAAATTTCAATTCAATACTTACAATTTTGAAGATTATTATAACTTCTCCACAATTATATATTAAAATAAAACATCCCAAGAAATTAAGAAATCTAAATAAACTCCAAAACTCTCTCCCACACCCACGTATCCTTAATCTCTTCTTCCCATTTTTAACGTGTATTATCACACACGGTAAATTTCACAAAAATCATATTTAATATGTGATGCATCATATTCAAAAGAATTATTTAGCATGTGGTAAAATATTGATTTGTTCACTAATAATAACAAACAACAAATTTTATAACCACGTTAGTCAAAAGATTTTTCTATTTAAAAATTTGGACTTATTCAAAATTTATAGTTTAAATTAAGTGTGATATTATTTAGGTTATTGGTACATGTGATATTAAATGAAGAGGTTTAACTAAGATAAGAACAATAATAGATATAATGTGAGATTATTTATTCATTAAATTAATTCGACCAATGCGATAAATAATGAAGAGTACAATATAAAAAAATTAATATATTAGATAATGTAACACTGATATTCAAAGAATGAAAAGAGAAAAAGCATTTAAAATATTTTATATAAAATTTGAGAATGTATTGAAACAATTAAAAATTAAAAGTATAATATAAATTTTATGTAAGACAAATGAAGTTAAAATTCAAAAGTAAGGTTGTAAAAATAAATTAAATATTAATTGTACTTTATAATTTTTTTAAATAATAATAACATAATCATTATTATCTGAGATGAGATTTGAGTAAGGTAATATGTACTAAGATCTCTTTCAAGTGCTAATTTCTATTACGATTTAAATTATTATATTTAAAATAATGCTCAAACTGTTATGATTTTTTGGTATTTAATGTACTTTCAATTATTCTCTAATTATATTGATGATTTGCTTGCTTAAGGTGATTTCTTTGTAGTTATTAATTATATTTGTCGTCCTTACTACTTCATTGTTTAAGATTATATTTTGCAAATACCGTTAATATATATATATATATATATATATTTATATAAGGTTTACTTTTATTATTTTTAAACTTTATAGACGAGAAAATGTTATTAATTATCTATATTTATTTTAATATTGGATAGTCGTACACATACATCAACTGAAAATTTCATAATAAAACATTTCAAAATTTAAACTATTAAATCTACTTTTTTTCAGGATGAAGAATTTTTTTAATTTAAAAAGAGCAATATTATAGAAAGCAAAAACGGTAAATTCTTACCGCGTCAGTATTTGATTACAAAATAAATTAAAGAATGTCATGATAAAAAATAAATAAAAATAAAAAAATTAACGAAAAAAGAAGAAAAAGAAAACATTAATAAAGGAATAGTTGAACAATAAAATTTAAATTTGTGGTGTAGCTTTTATTTCTTTAGCAACCTAACATATTGAGAAATGAATAATGACTTGCAAAGTGCTATTTCATATTTTCATTTTCAAAAACTTTATTTTTATCATTGATATTATTGCATTATCATATAAAAGAAGAGACTTATAGTAAATCAAAGGAATAGAAGATGATTCGTTTTCTTTCAATTTTTGTTTTGCTCTACAAATAATTTTTTTTATGTGGTATATAATTTGATAATTTATTTTTATATCTTTTTTTAATTGATCATTGAAATTCATTATTTTGTACATCCTAATTTTATAAAATTATATTTGGTAAATGAAAAACACATCTTAATTTAATTTGCAGGGTAAAACGAGAGAAGAGTTTGCTAAAAAGGTTGCAACATGCTTTGTAAATTATATTTAGATTTTAGCTAAAAGTAGAGTTAATATTTTTAATACTACATTTTAGATTGATCTGTGAACTTAAAATTTAATTAATTATATCAATTCAACACACGCCACATGTGCTATTAATCTTCATCATACTAGAAGAAGGAGAAGATGTTAGAATAATGTCTAGAGTCTTTGATGAACATACCCTTATTACACATAAATAGGGTAAAAATTTGTTAGCATTATTTGTATATGTAAAATAAAAACATCATATATGATTATACATGCACTTTTATTACTCAATAATAATTCTTATTTAATTATTCATAAATTTAAAAATTATTATATTTTAAAATATCCGTACGATGCACGGTACGTATAAGTAAAAAGGTGAAATCAATATCCTATTTGTTAGAAACACAACCTCTTTTCTCCTGAAAATCAAGCATATTTGGCATTAAATATAATTACTTGTCATTATCAATTTAATATTAGAAAAATATGGATGCTTATTTTCAGAAAAAAATTATTATTCAAATTAGAATAATACGAGTATCACTTTCCTCCCTAAATTACTCTTATTTATAATTTCAAATCTAATACTTATATCAATTTAAAATTAGAAATATACGTATATATAATTGAATTTAGCATACACATCTTATATACATATAGTTGAAATATTTTCACATATATTAATATATACAACTGCAAGTTTGTCTATTATCGTTTGTTGATGTTGTTGGGTTTTGTATACTCCTGTTGTATATATCTGCATGTTATTTTATAGTTGTATACATATTTAATTTTAGCTTGATATACACTGTTTTTCTACCATTTGAATCTGATATTATACATCATGTGTATAAAAATAATGTATTGAAATATGTTCAGTTTATACATATTATCATGTAGTATGTACACTGTTATATGCACACAAAATCAATTAAACAACGTCAAAATAAAAAAAACAAATTGCATGCAACAAACCTATATGTGTATAAATTTAGATTGCAGTATAACTCTAAATATCAGTTTGTGTACATATTAGTGCAATAAATCTTTTTTTTTTTTTTTGCCTCCAACCCAATGTCTATTATTTGTTTTGGAGATTGATTGATATAGATTTTTGTCAGGAAAACTGATTTTAGGGGATATAACGCTTTCTATCAAAAACGACTTTATTATGTATGAAAGCTCAAATTCAAAACTTTAGATTAGAGATTCATATGCTTGATAAATTCCAAACAAGTTTCACCTTATCTTGTTTGTATTGTATCAATTTTGAGCACGTTGACTTAGAATTAGAAACCTATATGCTTGGAGGATCCAAACTCATTCCACCTTAGAGCTTGTTTGGATATACATATTGGCAATTTCGAGCCTCTCAAACGTGATATTTCTTAAATATTCTTGAACTTGGCATGAGTCGATGATCCACTAATCTTGATCAATACCCAAAACTCTTGCAAACTCATGTTTGGTTCCATATAAACGTGATATTGACCAATCATACAAACTGTTATATGAAATTGTAAAATGAAATGAAAAATAATAATATAAAAAATTAATGTCAGAAGTGGGATTTGAACCCACGCCCTCTTACGAAGACCAGAACTTGAGTCTGGCGCCTTAGACCACTCGGCCATCCTGACTCGATGATATTATTTTTCTCCGTTTTGAAAAAGTTATACAAAACAAAAGTCCCATGCTTGTGGCAAGTTTCCCAAACTCTCGAGGAAATGGAAACAATTGAAATGAACAACTATGGAGAAGGTCCAAATCCAAATTAAATATATCAAAGTAGTTGAAAAATTGATTCATTACAATTTATAAGTGTCGATTTTTAAAGTAAGAGATCTTTAAAAAAATAGTTGATCATATTTATTATCTAATTTTCTTAGTAATATGTATATTTACACATTGCTCACTAATAAAGGGGAATAACACACATGTCATCATCAACATCGCTTTCCTATCATTGAGATATTGGTTAGCTATTTTTAATATTGAATCATCAAAATTGAACTTTAAAAACCAAATCGAATATCAAATGTCCATCCTTTTTAGTGAATTGTTTACCATATATATGATGAGTAACATTAACGAGTGATTTTGATGTCTTGATTGACCTACACCGAAAAAACTCATTATGTTAGAGTTTGAGAATGAATAGAGGATATGTAATTTCTCTAAAAGTTAACGTGTTAAATATTTCTTTTAAAAACTATGTTCATAAAATATCTTACTCTTCAATAAATAATTATCGAATTACATTCCGCGCGTCTACTTTTAATTATCGATTATCGAATTACTACTATCAAACTTTGAAAATGTGGAAGCAAATATCCCCAACGTCCACACACCTAGTTGGGAATACCGAAACCACGTAATTACTGTTCTTGTAATTACCATGTAAAAGCAGGGCAATTTAGTAAAAGGGGACGAAATATGACCGTTGGGAGGGATCGTCCCTCTATATTAACTTTCACCTGTTCTGCATCTTCAAAACTCTGACGAAAAAACACAAAAGAATTTTGAGAAATCATCAACATACTAAGAAGAAAACTTGATAATATCGTGTGCAAATTCTCCGAAGAAGGCTGTAAATTTCTCCATTTTGTGAGTTTTTTGTGTTCTTCTGCTATCTACCATCCTGTTTTTAATCGCTGAGAAAAATTATAATTTTTTCCGTCTAACTGCTATGGAACTATGTTCAATTCTCGAATCTTGTAGATTTCTTAATTGGGGTTTCTTCAATTTTAGGGTTTAAGTTGAAAATAGATTTTAATCTCGAATTTTGTTCTTCATATTGAATTGTTCTAGGGTTTTTCTTTGTTGGATTAAAGGAAATTGTAGCGATCTGATCTTGATAGAAACCCTAGGAACTTAAGTAAGATCGTAACCATAACCCAGCAACTCTAGCAGTGATATTTTCCCCTTTACAAACAAGAATGTTAAAAAAAAAGAGGCATCTTTCTACTGCAATGTTAGCAAAAATTGAATAACAGACAATGTCTCGGAATCATTTAGTTTAGTAGGATTAAGTCTGCATAAACTTGCCCTCCCCATATCCTGCTTCTGTGATTACATTGGGTTGTTGTTGGAGTTATGTTTGGTTATAGTTTTTGCAAATAATATTTGGTTTTTGAAAGTGTGAAAAGTGAAAGCAGGGATTTTGGTTGTTTGAAGTTGTATTTGGAATTTTCGATGGTCAAACGATAAAAAGTAGATAAAATGTTATGGCCAAACGACTCCCTGTTTGGCGCTATATTTGGGCATCTCTTTCTTACCCTCTTTCTGGGATTGATAGTCATGTTTCTTGCTATTACTGCAAAGCAAATGGTTCTTACATGGTTGCAGTGAATATAGAGTTTATACACATTGGTTCTAATAAAGTCATGTTGTTTAAGCTTTGATTTTTGTATATAATGTTCGTTTCTTTGTTGCAAAACTTAGATGACTTGGTATGTTAGGCAAAAGACTATATCTTCAGTAGTGTAGTAACTGTCTATATTTAGTTGCCTCTTGAAGATGGCATGGCATGCCCTTTATTGGGCAGAATTTGAACTGCATATAGAGTTTATACACATTGGTTCTTATAAAGCATAAGCTTTGATTGTTGTATATAATGTTCATTTCTTTGTTGCAAAACTAGATGACCTGGTATGTTAGGCAAAAGACTGTGTCTTCAATAGTGTAGTAACTGTCTATATTTAGTTACCCTCTTTAAGATGGCATGCCCTTTATTGGGCAGAATTTCAACTGCTCATCTTGAAAAGCTATTACTGGTTTTTTTTTTAATCTTTGTTAAATCTGTTTCTTGCTACCACTGCAGATGTTATTCTAAGTGATTGCATAGAGAATATAAATCTATACGCACTGAATCGAAATGTAACATAAAATTCTTTGATGCTTACATCACTTAATTATTTGTTGATTTTGCTTGTACTTTCTGTATGTGATCAATCATGTTTTGCTCTCATTTCATGTTATAACCTCATTTACATGGTGCAGGATCTTCTCCAAATTCTGTTGGGACACAAAGACATGGCTATGCTTCAGGATCAGAATATCAATATACATTTTGATGGTAGAAACCTCATTACATAAACCTGAGAGTATAATGCTATGATATACTTCCGTTGGTTCACTAAAATTTATTTTTCACAGGTGCTTCTTTGTTCGGAAAGAATGATACTTCCAAAGCCCTGAAGAAAGGAGGAGGACTTGGCGGAAGAAAAGCACTTAATGACATCTCTAACTCAGCAAAGCCTTCTTCTCTGCAGGCATCAAAGAAAAACTCCACGAGTGTTATTTCCATCGGGAAAGATCTTAATGTCACCAAAAACAAATTTATTGCTGGGACAAAAGATAATCTTGCTAAAGTACCTGACAGGGGTGGCAGGAAAGCTCTCACTGATCTTACAAACTCAAGCAAGCCATCAGCAAAGCAGGGCTCCAAGAAGGGACTTGATAAGAAATTGAGTGCTGCTGCAACAGCAAATATTCCAACTTCTATAGCTGAAGAACAATTTCTGCATGATCATAAGAAGTGCATCAAAGCACAGAGGAAGGTGATCGACATGGACTTTTTTCTGAAGGAAGTTGGACTAGACAATGGTAATAAAAAGGTTACAATTGAGCAATCTATGTCTTTTTGTTGTTTTATGAAGCAGTTGATAATCTGATTTTCTTGTGACAGATATCCCTGTGCAGCTACTAGCATCTCCACGTGTGTCTAAACTCTCAATGAAGTCAATGGTGAGTAGGATTTCAGTTACTTCTTCAATAATTTGCTTTATCCATAGCTTTTATCAGTTATTTTTCGTGTCCTAGTTTATTCTGTGAAATTAGAGTTGCTTCTGAACCTCTTTTTTGTTGGTATTTATGAATCAGTCTTTGACGTACCAGCTAGAGACCCCTGTGAAGAAGCACTTTGAGGTAGACGAGATGCCAGAACTGCTGATGTGTGATCAGGCTCTTCAATGTGATACAATGGGAACTTGTGGAGACTCTTCACCTATATCACCAAAACTATCATATATGAGCTGGAAAGATGTCAGCGATCCATGTTTCACCTTGACTGGAACACCTGATCGACAAAAGTATTGATGTGTCTTCTTTGAGATGCATGATCTCAAGCACCCTTAATTCAGTTGTGGTAGTGATCAGTCAGTTGACTAAATGACTGTTGAACTTGCTTAGTTCTTTCTGGTTTTGCAGCAAGAAGGCAGACTAGCTCCTTCGTCTGACATGATTTTACATTTTCGTTGTTCATATGAACTGTGGTTTTGGATTCTGTTTCTCCTATTGTAAAACTTAATTTCCTGTTTCAGATGTTTATGAATTGCTGGAGCAAGTCATTTACACCTTCTCTAGTTTTGTTACTAACCAAGAATGCTATTGGATGAGGAATTTTGTTCATACTTTTCGCATTTAGTTATAGCTATTTCTGCACCTATCCTAGTCAGCTTGAACAATATATACGGATTTGTTTGGAAACAAAGCTCTTTTATCGCAAAATTAGATGTGCTATAACGTTGACTTGTTTGTATCGGGGGCCTATTAGATACTATGTTTACATATTGATTCCTACATCTTTTAACATTACATTTTAGGATTATATATATTAGTTGCACTACTAGCAGTGGGACCCTGGTCTAATTGTTACCAAGTCAATGTGCAGGGAGATTTAATTTCGACCAAACTTTGAGTTTATGCCTAAATTCCATATTATTAATAATATATACAAGGTGAGTTAGGTAATAAGTAAAGATATTATAAAAAAAACATCCTACCTTGTGACGCATCGTTAACGGAAAATATTTGAACTAAAATTTATCTCAACTTTTGCATGATCCAACGTGTAATTAGTAGACAATAAGGTCTCGTGAGTTGTTTTTTTTATTTATCAAAGGAGAAATGCAATACGAGGACTCACTTTTCATGAGCTACTTATTCTAATATTAATTTCATGACTATTTAAAAGGGTCCTACAATGCAATTTCGTGCGATCGAACCTCCATATGATTTGGGAATTGGAATGGAACTCCGAGAGAAGTGCACAAATAGCCACTTTGATGGTTATTGTTTAATTAAATAGAAAATGATTAAGAATATCTTTAAATCACGTAAAATGAATAAGAGTGTCCCCAATTAATAATTTTAATATTCCTTTCGAATAAATATATTACTATTATTTTCTTTTTACACATATTCTTTTTATTTTAATAAAGAAATACTCCTAGGAAATAGTCCTATTTTTTTCCTCTTTAAAGTATAAGATCCAAACGGAAGAAACACGGTTGGCACCTTTTGACTTTTGGTACCAAACACGTGGGACCCATGAAAGGAGGGGTGGGGTGGGTGATGATACATATCATTCTCACCGTGTAACTAAAGCAAGAAAAACAGATGGGAGATGATGCTATGTGATCTGTCCGATACCAGAAAAAATATTATATTTTGCAGAGACGGATCTAGAGGGTAGATGTTCATTTAAATCTCTGAAAAAAATAAGAACATTTTATGTATATAGTGGAGTATTTCTTTTTTAGTGTACTCAAAATTCATTATTATTGGGAATAAGTTATTGTATCTCATTATGTCTATGAGATAACTTATTTTATAATTATAGTATAAATAATGGGATAAATTATTTTAAACGTGGCAATCAAATAAGACACAAAAAATTTATCTTATCCTAAATTATTTATTTTTATACGTCACACTAAACGACCCGCAGACATATAATGCAATCCTTTTTTTGGGCCGTGCGCGCAAAGAACATGTGGAATGGCGGGAAGTGGAAAAAATTGTTTGAAATTTGAATCAAACAAAATCTCCACCTTTATCATGTCGGGTTGTGGGTATAATTTTTATGTTTTCTTAAAAAAAATGAAGAAGTTCTACGGGTTGGTATTGAATCGAAAAAATAAATGTAATATTGTCACAAAATATGTAGAGTTGGGTTTTGGTGGGAGGAATACGATCCTTTTTTTCTTTAATTTGAGGTTACGAATTTAAATTTTAAATATGAAATTAATCTTGTTAGGTATTGTTGGGTACAAAGATTAATAACACAAGGATTAATAATATAAAGATTAGTAATGCAGAGATTAATAGTGCATAGATTGGTAATGCAGGTTTATTTTTATCAAGTGTTTGGTTCATTGTTTCCTATCTCATCTTGTGTTTGAATTAAACTTTATACTAAACTTCTTTCCAATTATATCCTTGAATTATTATGTAATTGGTTCAAGATAGATAGTTGCCGGACAATATTATTTTTTTATGGCCTTCTTACCATCTAGGAGAAGAACAATTTTGTTGTTATGTTAGCTATTTTTTCACTTGAATTATTTGAGGATAAATAATTGTCATCTTAATAAATTGATCACTTCTAAAATGTCAATTTTCAATTTTAAAAAGATAAATCATCTACTTTTAAAACTAAAAATACGGTAAGCAACAATAAAATTGAATAAACCATTTACATTTACACATAAAAATTGCAAGTTGTAATTTTAATATGTATGTAATTTTATAAATTGGTCAAAATACAAATAATTAGAAAACATATATATATATTACAAACGTCATGTGGTGATATATTTGTCTTTTTAATTAGTAAATGTTAAACAACTCACATTTCAAATATTGTATTGGTTTGTATTGAATTTATTTAGTAACAACTAACAAACAACACTCTCTAAATAATTTGTAAACTATTTTATTAAATAAATTTACTAATACAAATATAAAACATAAAATCAAAAAAATAAACAAAATAATAAAAATGATTCAAGAGATATTCTTGTCTTTACATACACTTATCCCATGATATTAAATCTTGTGTATTATTAATACCTCTAAATGAAATGTATTAGTAATACATTCTATAATACCAAATATCATGTAGGATGTATAACTAATTTATGAATTAGTTATATATAAGTTCAGATTCCTATCAAACATAATAATAAATAATATCATACAGAATATACATACTATTTCTTTTAATACTTCCTACCAAACGATCACTTTCCTCAGAGGAAGGGCTTACACCGTGTAAAATTAAAATAGCCGAAATCTGAGGATAAAAGTTATGCCAACAAATGATTATACCCTTCAAACAATTTTATTTTATTTTCAATTGATATATAATTCCTACGTAAACAATTTTTACATTGCAATTTTTGTATTTTAATATTTGAATTACAATAGCAACATTACTTGGTTGTTATTAATTTGTAGCATAGTGCAATTTTGACACTACCAATTTCTGCATAACTTGCTTTCGAACCGATTGACCTAATTGTAAATTTTCAGTTCCTACATCTACTCGTTGACTCAGAAAATGCAGTAATGTTCATTTGACTTAGCTTATTTTTAGGTGTTTTTTTAAAAAAAACATTTTTTTAGTCTTTTCAGGGGTATAGAAACAGTTAAAAAGTACTTTTAAACCCTCATATTTAGGTAAAAAAAGAATTAAAATAATTCAAAAAAAAAGTAGGTACTCCCTCAGTCTACTTTTAATTGTCTTGGTTTCATTTTTTGGAGTCAAACTATAAGAACTTTGACTAATATTTTACGATGTATTTTTTCATATGTAAAAAATTGCAATTTATAGTATTTTTCGTATGGTTTTTGAATATCTAAATTTTTTGTTTAAAATATCAAATTAATGTAATCTAATTTAACTTTAAAAATTAGTTAAATTGACTTTCGAAAAACACAACTTAAAAAATAATAGTGGGCGGAGTGTATGATTCCAAACTCAAGAACCGATGGCTTATATTACCGGGCAAAACAGACCCCATTTTCTACTCTAGTTTATGCTACAAACTTTTTCTTTTGAAAAAAAAAATGCAAAATGATCTAGTGGACCCTTATATTTCTATGTGTTTGTATTGTGAACCCTTCTATTTGCCTTTTTGTCATATGAATTCCTAAATTTATTAAAACACAATATTTTAAACACTATTTCTAACTTGGCATCTAATACCCGAGTGCATGTAAAACACACCTATTAGAAGCGCGAGACCCTTGGAAAAGGGTCTAAAAGTCACATTAGAGCTTTTATATAGCCATCATCTTCCTAGTTGAATCTAACACCATTGTTGGATAGAATTTGAGGTTTTCTTGGCCTTTTATTTTTTTATCTTTTCCCCCCAAATTTCTTCTCTATTGTTTTATTGTAATTATACTGCTCTCTTTATTATGAAACACGCCATCGAAGGCAAACACTACTCCCAAACATCTTACACTAACATTAAGCATAAAACAAAGCAAAATTTCCAAAAAAATTCAAGAAAATCAATGTAATTGACTAAAATTCAAAACCAACAAAGATACAAATAGAAGATCAAATCCAGATTAAACAATAAATAAATTCAAAAATAAATTGAAAAACCTACCTAGATAAGTTGAAAATCGAACAAAAATAATAAATAAAACTCAAATAATTTTTTAGATTGACCCATGTTTCAGTCAGACCCCTATTTCAGATCCAACTAAACACAAACGTACTGCCTTCCTCTCGTCCTCTTCACCTTCTCCGACCAAAACACCTTCATTCTCGCCGCCTCCAACAAGCTTCAACCAGCAACTATAAGCGAGAACCAACAACAACAACAACAAAAATATCAAACCAATACTCCGCCAATAAGTTTCGACCTTCCTAAAGCCGCCAGCCTCGAGCTCCGGCGAGATTGTGAACAACTAGAAACAATCAGACTCCCACTCTTCCTTAGGCCACTGATCACCACCAAAACCCCAATCCGATAAAATTCAAAAACAACTCCGAACTCTAATGAGATTGTGAACAATCAGAAGTCATGCCAACATTTTTTACTTCAATGGAAAGAGTAGAACAAGTGGGAAAAAGGAAAAGGCAAGGAAGATTAGAAGAAGGGATGAAGTGAAATTGTGGGGATGAAGACAATTATAGCAAAAAGAGATAAAAATTGAAAAGAAAAGTGTTGCTACAGTAATCTAATATAATAAAAGGAAAAATGACGTGGAGTGACTATATATATGTGTGTCATTTTATAATTATTTTTAAAATTATGTGTCAGACGTTTGTGATACACACACAATTGAGTAGTAAAAAATGTGTTTAAAATGTTGTGTTTCGATGGGTTCAGGGGTTCAGATGACAAAGGAGCAAGTAAAAGGGTTCACAATACAAACACATACAAGTACAAGGGTCCATCAGACCATTTTGCCAAAAAAAAAGATTGATGTTTTAAATTTGAATATGATAAGTTTCACATTTTTCATTTTATCTTTAATACTATTTTTTTTGTAATTATTAAAATGTTAAGATGTATTTAATCACAAATTTTAATTTTTTTTACATAATTTTGTATTTTAGTATGAAATCAATTCAAATATATCGTATACACTGAAATCAACGAAAATTTTTATGGTGGTTGAGGCACAACCAACAATAATTGTGTGAGGGCACCATTTTTTTTTACAAGTGTTTTTTGTGGGTCCCTCTTATTGTCACACTTTGTCTCTCTGACACTTCTATTTTCTCAAATTTACCCTTTTCTTTACCAATATTTTTACAATTTTTTTTTAGTCCTACATTTAGTGAAAAATATATATTCAATTATTTATTTTGTGCTTTCACAAATTCATTTGTTTGACTCTTTTTTCTATTAATTTTCGTAACCCACAAGAAAAAAAATAATTCTATAAAAGTTTCGTTTCACATTTTAAGATACTTTCATAAAGAAAATCTTTAACGAGAAACACAAAATTAATATTGGCAATATTTATTGGATACATGCCATAGAAGTGGAAAATTTAACAAATTTGAAAAAGAAAAGATAATTGAGTGTTTGATACCATTAATACATTATTATTAAATTAATGACTAAAATTTAAATAATTAAAATTAAATTATATATTTAAGTGTAATAAATAATGCCGATTGAATTTTAGTAGTTCAATTGGTTGATTACATGAATTTTTACTTTATTGAAGAAATTTTAATTTTTTTTTTAATTTCACTATCCTCAATTTTCTTGAATTCATCCAAAAATAAATAAATTTAATTTTTTTTGACATATTACTTTAATTTCCTCTCAAATAAATAGTAATAGAGATATAAAATATATATAATAGATACCGTGGGTGATTTTCAAAGTTTCCTTATTAAATAAAAAATAAAAAATAAAATTACACTACGAATTAACAAGCAAAAAAGAAAATGCAAGTAAGAAAGAAAAAGTAAAAGAAAAGATTAAAATTGGAAAAGAAAAAATAGGAAAATAAGTACATTATAGGTCCCACAGTATACATGTGACAGCCAAATGAGGCCTCACACAACTGACACTGACAGTATGTGTGTCTCGCCCAAAATAAAAAAATTCGAAATCAATATCAATAATACGAGGGTAGCAATAGTCTTGGCCAAGTTCATGAAGTTAACAACATCATCCATTCACAGCCACACATGTCCAATCTCTATTTTCTTCCTCAAGCATTTCATGCGCAAAACAAAGTTCTCATAACAATAAGACTAGGTCAAAAAATCAAGAATCACATAGATATTATCTTCAATAAAAAGATAGATTTTCACCTCTAAAAGTTTGTCCATTAACATTGTTTTCTTTAAGAAATATAATATATAAAAAGGACAATTTTTATCATTTTCTTTGGAAAGAACAATTTTTTGTTATATAGACAATACATGAATGTACATTTAAGTTAAACTAGAATATTTTTTTTAGGAAGATTGAATTTTGGATGCATTTATTTTATCCGCATAATCAATTATACACGAGTTTGGTAAACTATAACACATGAAACCGATAAATAAATATATAAAAAATTTGTAAAATCATTTCTTTTGTTCATTCTTTTATTTTATATAGAAGTGATATTAAGGGCCAAAAGCTCATTTCATGTATTATTTGTCATTGAAGACTGAAGATCATCTTACCATTTGAATGTTCTATATTAATGACAGATATAATTGAAAAATAAATAAATTAAACGACATCGCAAAATTAAACCTAGAAATTCTTGAAATATTTTCATCCTTTTATTATATTTGAAAAGGAAAAATGTAAGTTGATATGTTACATTATATAATGTAATTATCAACAACTCTCATCTCACTTGAGAATTAAGTACTATATAGCTCTCGATTATTTACACAAAGTTCTATTATGATCAAGTAACATTATATGATTAACGACGTGTTAGTTTGAATTTATATATAATGATTACAATTATGACTGTCGAATTTGAATCTTGGTCACGCAAGTGATACCTTAGACTTGCATCAGCGGCACAAGACACTCATATGCTCTTTATAGGTGCACTATTAATTATATCATGTTTCTGTCAGTTTTCCAAGATATATATATATTATACATGATTTTTTCTGAAGTTAATGAGTGCACGTGGACCTAACTTTGAATGTGAGTCCGCCTCTGTAAATAATAGCTTGTAGTAATAAAATGTGATATTTTCATAAATCGTTGAATATATATTATCTCAATGATATTAAAAAAATATTGTAGATTAATTTATGTTTCGATCACCAATAAATAAAATTGTAGAATGATTTTTAAAAAATTCAACTACGAGTGAGTATAATAATTAAAATTTATTTTTAGAATAGTGGACAGGTAAAAGGGAAAAAAAAGAGAGTAAATAGTATAGCTTAAGACAAATAATTCAAAATTATCTAGCTATACTCAATTGCAAATGACTACAAAAAAATTGTTAATTTGCGCAGATCAAGGTTTAACTGTAATTTATATGGGTTTGAAGGGCAAAAACGTCAGAGAGCGCCGCTCCAGCACTGCTGACGGCAATTTTCAAAAAACAAAATAATAAAATAGGGTTTGGGCTTTTAGGTTTTTAAGCCAGCTAGGGCATCAAGGGTAAATTAAGCACGCAGACAAGGGCAGTTTGGTCACAAAGACAACCTTAAATACGTGGCGTTTTACTCCTTCCACTTGTGTCATATCCTTCCCCAGGTACTTGTGAGGAAGAGAAGAAGAATTACAACAAAACGTCGACTATCGCAAGGCTAGTTTCCGGCGAGTGATTTCCGTCGCCGATCGAGTTCTCCGGCTGAGATTTGTTTTGTTTTCTTCATTCACATAATTAAACCAATATATCAAGAAGAAGAAGAAGGATCTGCCATTGTTTCTGTTAGCGAGACCTGAAGATTTAGTTGTTTCTGCGAAGATCGCATTCTTTCTGAAGAGGATCGTCAAGTTTTGAGTAGAAGAAATCGTCACGGAATCTTTACTTGTCGGCGGGTTTGATTTTTGTTGGTTGGGAAGAAAATTAACAGGTATTGAAAACCCTAGCTAATGCTTTACTGCGATTTTTTGTTCATTGTTTTTCACTAATCATCGGAGGAGAATATACAATGTTTGGGACTACCAGATATGTGGTTTTAGAAGACAAATCTAGGGTTATTTCCTCCCTTTTCAAGCTGTCAATGGCTTCAAGATTCATGATCAGGCCGGAATTGCCTTTGTTTTGTCTACTCTATAATGATTCTCCAGTGCCGCGACAATTGAAGTTGCGATTTGATCAAAATTCCTTTCAATTTGGATTTAAAAATCCATAGTTTTATCTTTGATGATTCTTTTCTGGCCTCGTGTATATCAATTAATAGCTGAAGCAATTGAAGTTGAGAGTCAGGATCAGGCCGAAAGTGCCTTTGTTTTGTCTACTGTATAATGATTCTCTGGTGCCAAGGCAATTGAAGTTGCGATTTGATCGAAATTCCATCCAATTTGGATTTTAATATCCATAGCCTTATCTTTGATGATTGTTTTCTGGCCTCATGTATATCAATCAATAGCTGAAGACTTAAATGCTTTCTGGTGGCATAGGATCTGTGGTTGGAGGTCAGAAATAGCTCATAAAACAAGAGGTTGAGGAATCAACTAAGCATCTCAGTGGAGGGATTGAATACCTAGATACCTAAGCCAATCATCAGATTGTTCCCGGGGCCCCATTCCTGGAAAGACTCGGCTTCAAAACCTTAGGTGGAGCTTCCGCCTCTCTTTTAGATTCATATGTAATGTCTGCGTTTTCAATGCCCTGATCTCTTTTAGATTCATATGTTCAAATTATGATTCTTGATTAGATTCATATCCTAGAGATCATATTCTGCCCACTGAGCCCCACCTTAGAGGAAAGGGTGGTTGCCGGGAAATTATTCGGTGTACAAAGATTAATTGCTATTATGAGTATATATATCATTTTGCACTTCCTTAACACCGCTGATAAAAAAACTGCACACCCTTCACCAAATTCCCGGCTCTGCCACGTGGCAATTTTGGGTCTACTTCATTGCTATATATTTAACTCTTTGTGTGCTCTACTTAGGCTATCTGTTTCATCCTAGGTAATTTGTTAAATATATAGGATCTCTACTTAATCTCTCTTTTTTCTCTGCTTTCACCTTTTTTCCCATCTTACATGCACAAATGGGGCAAAATTGGAGTCTGTACCTTCACCGCGACATTGCCCCCCCTTCCCCCCCTTTTTCCCCTATTATTTGCTTCATGTTTTGAAGTCCTTGTTTGTTTTGTTTGACGTGCTAATAGTTTAATACAGAATGACTATAGACTTTTTCTAAAAGTCTAATGACCTCCCTAATAGTTCGTCCATGCCTCTAGCTCATTAAAGTTTAGGGGATGGGATGAGTAAGCATTATTATTATGGCTCTAGTTCTAGAAAATTACTAGAACGCTTTAGATTACAATCGAAAGATAGTATTTGAGTAGATAGACAGATATTTATGCAATATGACAAGCTGATGCTGAAACTGTTTTTGGTTAATAAGCATTTAACTATGTTAATAATCTTTCTCTGGCTCCTTCTCAAATATTGATATGTATATTCTCTTTTGCTGCCTTACCCAATTAATATGTGTAATGAGATACACTTCTGATTTTGAGTTTTTATGAAGCAATGTGGCTATGGTAAACCTAGTTAAAAAGTATTCCTATAATTTGTGTCTAGTTTACTCATGAAATATTGCAATTGCGGAGTCTCAAATAGCTTAACGATGCTAAGTGGAATATTTTAATTGTGCAGACTCGCTGGTGTACATGTCCTGATAATTTAAAATCGACATTTGAGTTGTTCAATTAAGAGAAACAAGCCTATTGTGACATTACACAAGACTTGTGGAGGGAGTTTGTAAGTTGATGGGATCCATATCTGGCAACATGCTTAGTACTGTAAGTCCGGAAGTTGCAAAGTCTATAAATCCTGATTTGAGTTGGAAGTCTGTAACAAAGGGAAGGCGGTCTAGGAGGACAGTTGCTAGACGCCTCAATGAGGGTATGAAGGTGATGAACAGGAGTCCCAAGAGGGTTGGAGATTTTTCAGGCTCAGATTCTGACAAGGTACCTTGTGATTCTTTTGTAATGATTTTATCAATACAATTTTTAGTATGTCTAATTGTTGCATCTATTAAATATTTAGCAGATTCATGGAGCTGGCTGTTGGTCTTCTGATAAAGCTGAACATGTTCCAATTAAGAAAAGAAGGAATTTGCTTCAAACTTCACCGGCACAATCTCGAAATCCATCTATTGACTGTGAAGATTCACTATCACCACAATCTCTTCTAGCAACTCCTATGCCATCAGAAGACTCCGAGCAAATTTCGATGTATAGCCATTCATCTGATCATTGGAGTTCAGACCCACGTTCTAGTGGACATGCGTTGAGATTTGACAGAAAGGCAGCCCGTAAAGTTGGTCTTAGTGATAGATTGGTAGATGCTAAAAGTTCTAAGGTTGCTACTGGGAAACTTTACAATTCAGAAGACTTCTTGGGAATTGCGCTTTTAGCTGATGCTGCTTGCACTAATGACAAGGATGGTGACCTTGATAATGCAAAGGAAGCACATGGTATGGTTGCATGTGCAGCACCAGGGGGATTTGTTGGGTCTACTCCTCATCCGAAGGACATAGCGGCCCTGAAGGAGTTGACGGATCCTGGTAGAGGAGATATGATGCATGGAAGCAACATGGAGGCCTCCACTGTTAATGAATCGGCTGTTGCTCTTAAAGGTTTTGCTGACTTTAAAGAACCTTCAGTTGTAAGTAGACCAGTGTCACCAAAGGTCGACAGAATACACTGGGATCTCAACACCTTAATGGAAACATGGGTGCAACCTCCCAAGGATTCTTCTATGGAAAATGCCTTTGCCAATGGCTTAGATGATGGAGCACAGAAAGAGAAACTCAAAATTGAAATTTGTGATAAAAAGGGGGATTTTGAATACTATAAACCCATTTCTGGGCCTCCTGATCAAAATGGAACAGTTTATGGGTTTGCTGAAGTATGCAAGCTTGAATCAGTCTCAGTTAATGATAGAATCTCTGGTGAGTTTGGAAACATTGTTAGCCATTCTACCAAAGCCTTGGACTCTTTATCTGCGCAAAGAGAAACATTTGATGAACTTGTCACTGGAGATGCATCATTATCTGATTCTTCTTTAGTTAAATCACATAATGCTTCATGCCTGCTTGTCTCAAATGGATTAATTATGAATGCTTCTGATGGCCTAGTTTTGACACAGATTAGAGATTCTTCTGTAAAGGCTGCAGGATTTAATAAAGCTGCTTTATCTGAGGTCCCATACCCAGCAAAGCCTGGTTGTGAGAATGCCTCTAAATACATTGACTGTAGTGATCCTATAACCAGTGAAGTATCGGATACTAGTATTTTGAATGTCATGGATGTTGAAAGTTCTGATAGTAATCCTACAGAAAAATATTTCTTCAATCATTCATCCAAGTGTGAAGATTTGTCTGCCTCAAAGGCCTCAATAGTTGAGGGTCGGTCTGTTACCGTTGAACCCATGGAGCAACATGACAACATTTTAGCTATTGATTCTCAAATGCAGTTGGAAGGGAATGAAGTAATTTCTAAGTTCAGTGATAACTTAACATTTAATCAAGTGGAAAAATGCACAACTTCTGGGTTGGACTCCTCAAGAAGCTGCAATGAGGGATTGCAGATCGATGATACTAGTCAATTTGCAAGGAGTGCTTCGGCTTTTGAAGATAGCCATACTTCTGATATATCTCATGAAGATCATAGTCAACTGATTAGTCGAGAGCATGTGACTAGAATTGAGGCTGGCTATGATTCTCCATATGAGGATGGAGAATTAAGGGGATCAATTATGTATTCTTTGGAGGACAATGAAATTAAGGATGGTGAAGATGAATGTGTTGATTATGCATCAGATGGTAGAGTTGACTTGGATTTTGATGCCAGTGATTACCGATCCTCTGAAATGGTTGAACTAGGTTCTGATGGTTCACAAAGTACAGAAAAAAGATTCTCGTCAACCAGCGGACCAGGAGTAGATTTTGTGAAGGGTGGATCTGCAAAAAACTTTATGAAGAGGCAATTGAGCAGGGAGGACAATAGCATTGGTGATAGTGATGGAAAGAAAGGGTTGGGTCCTGGATCTGGATCTACAACTCTAAGGTTCAGTGATAAGATTGAAGGAAAAGAAGATGGTTTTAGGAAAGGGCATACATCTGATCGCATGGCAGCATATGAATTCAGAGGGTCATACACGGAGGAAATTAGTTCAAAGACAAACAGAGGGAAGCTACAGTCACGTATTGAAGGACCGCTATATTTGGGTGCGGCAGATGGGAAAAGCGCTGCAGGGAAGTACCAAAACAGGTGGGTTTTTGTTTCCGAGACTAATGTCCTTTACAGTGTTCTTTCCTTCAAGTCTTACATAAAGTCGTGCTTTCTTATAAATTACCTGATAATTTTAGCACCAATGCATGTGAGTATTTGTTTTTCTGACTATGATGTCTCTTAAGATGGTTCTTTCCTTTGAGTCTTGCTTTCTTATAATTTACTTGATGATTCTTGTAGGCCCCATAACCTTATTGGTTGTTACAATAAGCCTGTAAGAGAAGTTAGTCCAGATAAATTCATTGGTAGATATCGATCTGGTTATAATTCACAAGACAAAGGGGTAACGAATGGCCAGTGGAATAGCTCGAATTCGAGAATTTGCTACCCAAATGCTTATCGTGACCCTGAGAGTGATAACTACTCAAGGCACCGCAATTTTGCAAATTCTGCTGACAAGTTTGGTGGGTTAAACTCTCGAGATCATCAGCAATCAATAATTTTTCCCTCAGAAGGTGCGCGCAGGCCACCTGTGAGGAGGAGATCATCTGTTGAAAGGGATGACTATTATGATGTCCATAGGAGGATGGTACCAGTGAGAGGAGGCTACCGGAGCCGCAATGGTGCTGAAAGTGTCTCCGAGAGGGTTGCAAGAGGTGTAAGGGTACAAGGGTATGAGTTTATACCTGGTGATGGTGATTTATCTTCTATACGCATGCCTCAGTATATACCCAGAGGAGAACGAACTGGTTCTCCAGCTTCAGGTAGAGTTGCTCGTATTTCACTGCCGAGGAGGAGATCTCGTTCAAGATCTAGAACACCTTCTCCCCATTCGTGGCATACACAGAGAGAACGAAACGTCGACACCAGAAGAAGGCATAGTAGATCTCCAGATATAAGGTCTGATGCCAGAATGAAGCGAATGAGAATGCCCTTCCGGAAACATGGTTTTACAGCCAAATATGGTGAAGATTTCTCATCTCCAACAAGAGGCCACTTCCCCCCTGAACGAAGTTCTAGATGGATAGATGAGAGAAGTTTTGCAGATGAAAATTCAAAGAATAGGTGGTTTCGTAAAAATAATTAGGTCTCCTTGGAGCACCCCGGTCAAGTGAAGTTAGATGAATATTGTGGTTATGTAACTTTTGGTCTTTTGCGCACCGGTTTAGGGTCTTGTTATCATTCTTAGGTCTAAGTTTTGATATTTCAATTTTTCTTAGTAAGCATTACTTGTAAAAATTGAAAAATACAAAATAGAGTCATGTTTAGCATACAAGTTACGCTTCCATTTTCTAAGAGAAGAGAACTTTTCTACTGATTGTAGAAGAGCCCATAAAAATGTTCCAACATATGTGCTTAATGTCATTTACATTATGTTTGAGTACATTTCGATAATCTCAACTGAGACTTGTTACCTCCATTCTTCTTTCTTCTATCCTTTATAGTATTCATTCTCTGCTGTTGTTCTGTTCTATATGCCTCTCAGATTGTTAGCTGTCTTATTGATGTTTGACAGCGAGCAAGAATCACAGCCTTACCTTAAGTCTTTGCTTACTTTTTCTTTGAGTTTGAGATTTTCTTTATTTGTTCTATTTCTGATGTTTTTGGAGTTCACGTACACTTTATACATATTGAATAGTATCGTTTGTATACTGCTAATGTTTCTGCGGCAATGTTTTGCTTTTATCTTCTTGTTTTTGGTTTCACTAAATTGTATATTTTCTGAGCTTTTTGTGTCTTTAACATATATGCCAAATTTGTTAGTATATTATTTTCTGTCTATTAGTTTTAGCAGATGCTTTCTAATTCAAATTTCTGTTGGCAGAAAAATTATGTATACAACAAAGATTCGAATAGCAGACAACATTACTGTTAAATGATTGTGATTCTGTCTTGTAACTCATATGGCAATTTTTAGTGTCAAGAAGATGATGAAGTGGTGAATATTATTGTGCCTTTTTTTGCTTCTGCTTTTTATCCTTTACGTTTAAAATTTTTGCAGCAAAGGAGATTTGAATTAAGTTACTTAAACAATATATTCATTAAAAAACAAGCTTGCTAAAAGGATTCTTACAATGTGAAGCACAACATTGCAAGCAATGTGATTAATCTAGGTACTTTGTTTGGTGTGTTCATGGATGAAACGCTCTAGAATGGAATGTTTGAATCAAATTTTCACTTCACCATAGATTGTAGAAAGTATTGCCTTACAATTTATGTTAGCAAATTATATTTTCCTTCTTGTTATAAATCCATTGAACTAACTGAATTGTCCATTGAGTTTATTTATGAACTTATACTTATATTCATGTATGTGTAATCCCTAGGTGATATGAACCTCTTGGAATAACAATATATCTACTAATTTGACATTCAATATGGTTGGCGACCTTTAGATTGATTTCTTAACTTATAAATAGAGATATCATTCGTCATTGTAAGTTATAGAAGAAAAGTCGTTTCCTTCATCTACTTATCTTGTCTTCTTGGTATAACAAACATTCGAATTTATATTTACATACTTGCAAGTTGCATGCTAGTCCAAACAGGAGAAATACAAAAAAATATTTTTATTAGTTTTTAGATGTCAGCTAAATTACCATGACGATAGATAAAAAGTTGAATATTATGCAATAAACAAAACTTAGACCACAAATATCACGATCACATAGATCAAATCCAAGCTTGTAACTTTATTATAGCAGCTATTTAAATAGGTTTTCCAATTTTACGTAGGATATAACAAGACAAAAGTAAAAATTAAAATGAATTGAAATTGCTTTAATTGTTAAGAATATAATCACATCAAATCAATCTCAAATCACGTCAAAAAAGTCAACGATTTATCAAGTTTAATTACTAAATTGAAACTATAAATCCAATACGAAATTGGAGACCTCTCGAACAAGACTTTCTTTTCCTTTAATTTCTATCTTCTCTGATATTTGCTTGAAAATTTTAATTTTAACATTTAGATATCTTGTTCTTTTGTATATCAATATTTTTTCTAAAATTAAGCTTAACAAATGATAAGGATAATGAACTCGATTTAATTTACTTCCGAAAAAGGCAAATAGTTTATCTATTGACCAATATGCCCCTGATTCCACTTCCCCAGAATTTTTGCCCTATTTTACACACAGGTGTTCTGTGAGAAGCAACAAATTCGAGCATAGCCAAAAATGGAAGAAGAATGAGGCGACAGAGAGTTTGGGATTTTCTGTAAAAGGGTGGTTGCCCTTCTCTGCTTTGCCAGTGATTTCTCCGTTAATGGAACAAAAAGCCAACAACCCTTTTAAATGAACAAGAAAAACAAACATTATTAATATTTGATTCTTCCAAACACACGCTAATTATACTCTTCTTCCTCTTTCTCCTTCTCCTCTCTTTGTGCTGCTGAATGCTGATGTTGTAACGGGGGCTATGATGATTGATTGCTTCCTTTCTGGGTTATGTTCAATCACGGCATTGAGGAAAATCCGACCCGTATCTTGGCAGGGCGACCCGGTTAAGGCTTTGAATAGCAAACTGGTGTCTGCAGCCATGGCGGCGTCGCTTTTCTCTTTTGCTTTGTTAAGAAATACAGCAAATCTGAGCCCTTAATAACCCATTTCGTCGTATGGTGAGTTCATTCTCGGGTCGGAAAACCCGTTACGGGTTTAAGCTGAAGAATGAGGCATCGGAGAAATTGGAATTTTCTGTGAAGGGTGGTTGCCCATCTCTGCTTTGCCAGTGATTTCGCCATTGATGACCAAAAAAACCAACAGCCCTTTCAAATAAACAAAAAAAATAAAATAAAAATTGGATGAACTTCATCCGAACACATTACACACCCCTATACTTGTCTTGCTCTTCCTCTGTCTCTTTGTATTACTTCTGATGATGATGATGTTGTTGTTAAGGGGCTGTGATGATGGCTTGCTTCCCTTCTGGGCGAGAAAAACCCGATCCGTATCTTGGCAGGGCGACCTGGTTAAGGCTTTGAATAGCAAACTGGTGTCTGCAGCCATGTCGGCGTCGCTCTTCTCTTTGACTTTATTCAAATACAGCAAATCTGAGCCCTCAATAACCCGTTTCATGTCTTGGATGTATTTGCATTGAAATTTCAGCGTTGATCTCTTTCACTTTATTCAAATACAGCAAATCTGATCCATCAATAACCCGTTCCATGGTCTTGGATGGATTTGCATTGAAATTTCAGCTCTGAAGAATGAGGCATTGGAGAAACAGGAATTTGATAGGAAAAATGAGGCATTGGAGAAACAGGAATTTGATAGGAAAAATGAGGCATTGGAGAAACGGGTGATACGAAGGTGAAAAAACCAAAGAATTTCCCCAAACATGGAAAAGGTTAGCCCAGAAAGAAAGAAATGAGGCAAAATAGAGAGTTTGGGTTTTCCTTTACAGCTTGTTTGGATGGTTGTTATCTATTGTATTGTATTGCTTTTGTGTTGTTACTTAACTGATTTGGTATGATCACAGTATTACCTTATTCTTTTTCATTCTCATTTTGTCTTTGCTTATAATTTAATTATCTTATTTTATTCTTTACCATACCTATTTATACTAGTTGTAAACTTGTAACCTGTATCCTACTTTTTTCTTAGGCTTGCCCTTTAAATTATTAATGTGTGACATTATGTAACGACAGAAAACGATACAATCTATCCAAACATTGTGTTCATTAAAACAATATGATACAACACAATCCTATACAATGCCATACATTATGAATAAATATATAACAACGATCCAAACAGAGTGTTGAAGGGTGGTTGCCCCTCGTTCTGCCACAAAGTGGAAAATGGATTTAACTGTTGTGGAGATGACCCATGAAGAGGTAGTTATGATGATTATATTTGGGCTAACCAATTTGGGCATGGAGATGACCCGTTCCTATCTAGGCGTGGCAACCCGGTATGGCATGTGATTGAGACTTCTCTCCCATGCAACTGGCGTTTGCAGCCATGTTCTGTCTGGCTTCTTTTTTGCCTTATCATAAAACTCATCTGGGCACCTTTTACTTGAAAAGAGAGAAGAGAAAAAGAATATTTTTCTGTGATATAATTTTAGTATATGTTGAACCTGCCATTTTCTGATACAATAATGTATCACAATATGTGTTCGGTATTAGCTGAACATAGCCTAGAAAGAAAGAAGAATGAGGAATCAGAGAGATTGGGATTTCCTGTAAAGGGCGGTTGCCCCTCTCTGCTATGCCCATGATTTCTCCATTGATAACCAAAAAGACCAACAGCCCTTTGATATAAACAAAAAAAAATTTACTGTTTGTGCTGCTGCTGCTTATCTTGTAAAGAGGCTGTGAAGAGTTATGGGCTACGTTCAATCTCGACATTGAGAAATATTAGACCTGTATATTGGCTGCGTGACCCAGTATGTCTTTATGTAGCTAACTGTTGTCTGCAGCCATGTTATGGTCACCTTCTCTTTTGCTGTGGTACAAAAACAGAAAATCTGAGCCTCATGACCAGTTTCATGGTCTTCAATAGTGAGTTCATTATTGAAGGTGAAAAAATCCAAGGAGTTTACCCAAAATATGGAAGGTTACCCAGAAAGAAAGAAATGAGGCAAAACGGAGAGTATTGGGACTTTCTTTAAAGGGTGGTTGCTCTTATCTGTTTTGCCATTGATTTTCCTCCATTATCAAACAACCAACAGCCCTTTGTTTCATGAGAAAAGGAGAAAGAGAAAATACAAAATGCAAAATGGATTTAACTTATATACACATCTTTTCTTGTGTGTGTGTGTGTACATGTGTTTACTGTGTTGATGGAAAGTACATAAAGAGGCAGTGATGATGTTTCTATATCTGGGCTAACCAATTTGGGCATGGAGATGACCCATCCCGTATCTTGGAGTGGCAACACGGTATGGCCTGTGATTGAGACTTCTCTCCCAGGCAAACGGTGTTTGCAGCCATGGCGTGGCTGGCATCTCTTTTGCCTTGTCATAAAATACATCTGAGCCCCATTTGCTTGAAAAGAGGGAAAAAAGAAGAAGAAACTTTTCCGTGATTTAATTTTATGTTGGACCTGTAATTTTCTGCTACAAACTATAAATGTCACGCCCCGAGCTACCCCCGAGACGCGGACACAGGACCTAGGATCACAAGTGACCCCAAGCTAACCCTGCTGGCATGACATGAGCATACTAAGAATAATAATAACTGATGCGGAAGCTAATAATAAGTAAATTTGAAAAGATGGGGAATACCCATATACTAAAACTGAATATCAAATCCGAGAGTTTAATACAAAAGAAATATCAAACTCAAATACTAAGCTGAATCTAACTATGTCTGAAAATAGCCTCTAACTGACTAGAAGTGCTGGGACATACCCCAGCTAAGTTTAGCAAAACTGAAACTAAAAGACTCAAAGCGATAAAGATAAATATGTCACTAGTCCTCGAAGAATGATGACTCACCACTGATGCTGCTGAACTGAAGATCGGGAACCGACCTAAGCGTGATCTGGATGCTGAGAACCTGAACCTACATCACGAGAAGATGTACTTGAAAGGTACTGAGCATGCATGATAGAGTGAAGCTGAAATAAACATATAATTGAACAGAGCAATAAAACAATAATATAATCTGAACATGATAAAGATACTGAATACTGAGCTAACTGAATGCAATGACCATTTTATAACATGCTAAGACTGAATACTGACTGTACTGAAATGTGGTCAATGCAATGGAATCTGACTGAGCTGTGGGAGCTACTTATAACCGATAATAAAACCACATGAGCTAAATGTGGAGTCCGATGTATACGCGAGAGGACCCAATATACCCAGCCAAAGGTACAGAGGCATGCTGGCGTGATCACTAAAATGATGCCCACAGAGGGAACTTACAACCTATGTGGCTCGTAGTTCTGGGACTATTTGGGTACGCTGAACCCTAGTCCAACTCGGTACTATGCTACTCCCAATAGATTAAGTGATTTACACATTATGACTGGATTTCTGTATTATACTGGATAGCTCAAACTGACATGCAAACTGAGAATGCGCAATAATATACTGATATGACACATTCAAAACTGAGGCATGTATATCTGAAATAACTGAAATAACTGACCTAGCATGTGTAATTCAAGAACTAAAGAAATACATAGCTAGGGTTCTGAAATTCATGTAATAAACGAAGTGATAACATGATAATTTGATTTGGAACATGTAACTAACTAATTCATGATAATCTGCTGAAGTTCTAGAAACCCTAGGTCTAAATAATAATAAGGGAATCAAGAATCTGACTGAATTCTAGGGACCAAATGGGCGAAAGGAAACCCACTAGTGAAATCCCACATACCTGGTGACGAATTCCACGGAGAAATCTTTCGATTTTGGGGCTGGAACTGATGGATTCTTGTTGCGTTCTTGAACTAGGGTTCTTGACTTCTTTCTCCTCTTAGCGTTCTAATTTTTCAAAGTTTTGATTAATGATTTGACTTAGGTAAGTTCTAGTTATGTTTCTAGGCTAAAACTAACCAAAACTACGTAGTTTAGGGTTAAAACGACGTAGTTTCGGGGTCTAACGAAATAGGAAAAGACTAAAAGACCCCGACTTAATTATTGTCAGAGTGATCGACGGACCTGGTCCACGGACCGTGGTCCCACCTACGGTCCGTCCTGGTCGTTCGTCGAATGCTTCAGAGACTTGGGATCTTCGAACCACGATCCATGGACCGTGGTCCCACCTACGGTCCGTAGGTCCTGGCCGTAGGTCGGGGTTTTCTGGGGACCTCGATCCACGAACCTGGTCCACGAACCGTGGTCCCACCAACGGTTCGTAGGTCCTGGGTCTACCCTTAGAGGAATTTTTGGGACTGTTTCTAGGGAGGGATACAGTGACCATCCACGGACCACCAGCACGGACCGTGGGTCACCCTACGGTCCGTAGGTGGTGCCCGTCGGTGGCACCTGTAGCTTCTGAAATCTGAAATCTGGTCTGTTTTCGGATACGGGGTGTTACAATAAATCATCTTACAGTCCCAATGTATCACCATATTTGTTCACTATCAGCTGATCATAGCCTTGAAAGGATGAAGAATGAGGCATCCTAGAGATTGGGATTTTCCTTTAAAGGGTGGGTTGCCCCTCTGCTATGCCAGTGATTTCCAAAAAATCAGCAGACCTTTGAAATAAACAAGATAGGAAAAAAATAAAACTGTCATCCAAACATGCCCTTTTGGAATAGTTACAATCATTGCATTGAGATTATTGGACCCCACTTATGGGATACACTGGGTATGTTGTTTTGTTGTTTGAGTATATTATTCACAGCTCGCTTGGATGGTTGTTACATATCGTTACAAAGTGTTTCTGTGCCCTTCAAATCTTTTTCTTTTCCTTTTTAATGCTTTCGCAGAGCATTGTATGTTGCCGGTGGGAGCGGTAGAAGCGATGGTGGTGAGTATAATCAGTCTGCTTGAATCGGGCATTTGAGGTTATCTGATCCTTGCAGATTTTCTGGTGGTTTTTGAGTCATGGCGTTGCTGGGACTCTCTTTTTGAAAGTTGATATTACTGTTTGTTTTGTTCTTTCTCTTTGATTTGGCTCGTGGCTATTCTCTTCTGATCCCAATGATGTGTGAAAACAGCTTATTATGTTGAGATTGGTTTTTTATTTTGAGTCGAATGTATGACAGAAAATGAGTCTTGTCCATAAAGCTTGGGTAAGGTCTAAGTACATCCTAACCTTCGACTACACCAAGTATGTTATTGTTGAATGGATGATGAAAATAGCTTTTATTAACAATTGTTAGTAGTCTTGCTGATGTCTTACTGTGATATTTTAGTCTTTGCTTACTTTTACTTTGAGTTTGAGATTTTCTTTATTTGTTCTATTTCTGATGTTTTTGGAGTTCGCTTACACTTTATACATATTGAATAGTATCGATAACACTAAATTGTATACTGCTAATGTTTCTACTGCAATGTTTTGCTTTTATCATCTTGTTTTTGGTTTCACTAAATTGTATATATTCTGAGCTTTTAGTGTCTTTAATATATGCCAAATTTGTTATATTATTTTTTGTCTATTAATTTTAGCAGAGGCTTTCTACTGTTCGGCTGCAACTGCTTTCAAGTAAACTAGTGTCTAACTCACTTTTTGTTGGCAGGGTAGAATGCTAGAGCCTAATGGAGTGTTCTCAATTAGGCTCGTCCGCTTAATGTACGTATTGATTTCACTCTCTTCCTCTTAGTACACATATTGATTTTAAATATAAAATTCATTGCAAGTTTCCCTCGAGCGTTTGTTGTTTTTCTATATGGATTATTTTTGTTCTTTAGGCTTTTTAAAATTGTGGACTTTCATTTGTGTTTCGATGACTACTGGCTATCTAAAAAGTTAAGTTTGTCATAAGCCATGAAAAACGTTTTCCTGCCTCATATTGTTTACCAAACTTTAGAAAAGATAAATGAAGAGAAATATGTATACAAGAAAGACCGGAAGAGAAGACAAAATTACTGTTAAATGATTGTGATTCTGTCTTGTAACTCATATGACAATTTTTTTTAGCCAACAGTATTGATGTGTCAAGAAGATGATGAAGAGGTGTATATTATTATGTCTTCCTTTTTGCTTCTGCATTTTTCTCTTCTACTCTTAAATTTTGCATCAACAGAGATTGAATTAAGTTACTTAAATCGTATATTCATTGAAAAAACAGGCTTGCAAAAAGGATTCTTACAATGTGAAGCACAATTTTGCAAGCAATGTATTTTTAATTTTATTTTCTTTGATATGCTTGAAATTTTTAATTTTAACATTGACATATCTTGTTCTTCACACAGGTTTTGTATATCAATTTATTAGTAGTAATTTAGTGTTTCTAAAATTAAACTTAACAAATAATCAAGGATAATCAACTCAATTTAATTTACTTCAGAAAAAAGGCAAATAGTTTATCTATTGACCAATATGCCCCTGATTCCACTTCCCCAGAATTTTTGCCCTATTTTACACATAGGTACTCTCTGAGAAGCACCAAATTCGAGCATAGCCAAGAACGGAAGAAGAATGAGGCGACAGAGAATTTGGGATTTTCTGTAAACGGTGGTTGCCCATCTCCACTTTGCCAGTGATTTCTCCATTGAACAAAAAATCAACAACCCTTTTAAATGAACAAGGAAAACAAACATTATTAATTCATCCAAACACGCGCTACTACTCTTCTTCCTCTTTGTGTTCTCTTTCTCCGCTCTTTGTGCTGCTGATGTTGTAATGGGGCTATGATGATTGCTTCCTTTCTTTCTGGGCTATGTTCAATCACGGCAATGAGAAAACCCCGACACGTATCTTGGCAGGGCGACCCGGTTAAGGCTTTGAATAGCAAACTGGTGTCTGCAGCCATGGCGGCGTCGCTTTTCTCTTTTGCTTTGTTAAGAAATACAGCAAATCTGAGCCCTTAATATCCCATTTTGTGGTCTTGAATAGTGAGTCCATTCTCGGGTCGGAAAACCCATTACGGGTTTGAGACGAAGAATGCGGCATCGGAGAAATTGGGATTTTCCGTGAAGGGTGGTTGCCCATCTCTGTTTTGCCAGTCATTTCGTCATTGATAACCAAAAAAAACCAACAGCCCTTTAAAATAAACAAAATAAATAAATAAAAAATTGGATGAACTTCATCCGAACACACTCCTATACTCTTGTTGTTGTTGATGATGATGATGTTGTAAAGGGGCTGTGATGATTGCTTTTACTTCCTTTTTGGGCTTTGTTCAATCACGGCATTGAGAAGATCCGACCCGTATCCTGGCAGGGCGACCTGGTTAAGGCTTTGAATAGCAAACTAGTGTCACTGCAGCCATGGCGTTGTCGCTCTTCTCTATTGCATAATTCAAATACAGCAAATCTGAGCCCTCAATAATTTGTTTCATGGTTTTCGATGGCGAGTCTTCTCGGTTGGAAAACCTATTATGGGTTTGCGTTGAAATTTCAGCTCTGAAGAATGAGGCATACAACAAACGGGAAATTCGAAGATGAAAAAAACAAATAATTTCCCCAAACATGGAAAAGGTTAGCCTAGAAGGAAAGAAATGAGCCAAAATAGAGAGTTTGGGTATTGTTTGGATGCTTGTTACCTTATTGTTTTTGTTTTTACTTATTATTTAGTTTATCTTATTTTATTCTTTACCATACCTATTTAAAGTAGTGTTTATCCCCAAATTTGATGCCCTTTTCTATATCTTGATAGTCCAAAAATTCCGGGGCTATGAAGATTATCTTAAAAGAGACTGAAACATTTGAGTTAATTCCAAGGCCTGGCTTGGCATAGACAATTTGGAAGGTCTGTGAAGGAGGATGAGAAATAATAAGTTTCTTGTAGTCCCTTCTCACGAGGCAACCAATCTTTGCAGCCATGCCTGTTTTAGCTCTGCTCTTTGATTAAATAGGCGAAAATCTGAGCCTCCTACCTCAGTTTAACTTAGTTTCATGATTTGATCACTGAAACAGTATCTGTTAGGGGCTTTCTTGAATTGATCTAAAAATTCAGTTATTGCTTTTCAATCTTAAAATTGATTTTATTTTTTCAAAAATGTTGTGGGATAATTTGGTTTTCATGAAAAGAGTGGCAAACAATGGCATGGTCATGTCTCCACTAATTTATTTCTGCAATTTGGTGACTGGTCCCAAGCAAGAGTCGATGATAGCAAACACAGATGATGGTGAATGTTGAATTGTTGATAGGAAAGTGAAACACACACTTCTGAAATTTGATGACTGGTCCCAAATAAGATTCGATGATAGCAAACACAGGTGACGGATGTCAATGCATGGTGAATTCTGTATTGTTCTAGCGCTCTTTTGTAAGTCAGACCGAGTTTCACTGGACTTTTACTTGACATGCTCAAAGCCTCTTGTTGCAAGGTCTTTACTCTTTAGCATCTTGAAGACAGTTACAGGTATTAGTACTCCCTGCTGTTATGATTCTTCACTAAAAATTCACTGGACATTTAGTTGCAACAGGTGTGAAATAGTGAGGAGGGGTATTGAGATGTAGTAGTATTTTAATTTTGTTGTATGAAAATATTTGATGTTTAGAAGTCTCTTTTTGCATTGTTCTGTAGCATATGATATTTGGAACATGTTATCTCTATTTCTGGAATAGGCCGGGTCATGCCTAACAGCATCAAGGAAGCATATGAAAGCTGGTGTTCCTGGGAAATTGAAAAATCCATCAAAAAGGTTTGGGAAATGGTACCTGCTGCTATATTTTGGGGCATCTGCGATGAATGGAATTGTAGATGTTTTGATGAGATTTTAACACCTACACATGAACTCAAAGCGAAATGCTTTAGTGATTGAATAGTTATGTTGTGTATATGAGCAGGCATTATCTCCCTCTCTTGTAATTTTTGCTTGCATCTTCTGGATGCCTTTAATGAATTACCCTTACTTCATCAAAAAAAGTATTGCAAGGTCAAAGCGAAAATCCCCAAAAAACATTCTTCTTTGTTGATCTGAGTTGCTCATCCTGATGCTGTAGTTGTTTTGGAGGAGATCAGCTGAAGACCAGCTGAGTGCAAACTACATCTTCTTGGCGCATGGACAAAAAACAAATTGCTTCATTATACTTAATAAATGGGGCTTAAAGACAGTTTCATGATGTTTAACCATTTTCTTAATCTTGTCCAAATCTTGCAGACTCTACTGGAGATAAAGAGAAGGAACACTTTCATACCATGGTCTGCTGTGGCTGTAAAAAGTTAACTCTATGCATGAAGTTGAAATTTGCATAATGATACGCATAGTATTTCAGGGAATGGAGAACTTATTAACAAAGGTTTGTGATTTCTACTTCACCTCTATTTTTATGTCTGTCTTCATTTTAACTTGCTATTTTCTGAAATTCTGTGCATGTTAATGAGCAATTGTTTGTAATCATCAATTTATATGTGAAAGTCTAGGATGTCCTATGGCTGTGAGTTAAAGAAATGAATTTTGGCTCTCAATGAGTATAAAGTGAAATATTATTGTTGCGCTTTGGTTATATTTTGAGAATTAGTACTGTTGGTTATATTGAGGATTACTATAAACTGGCATGCCAATGTGGTACTGTGAACATTGCTATAGCTTGTTCATTTGTCTTTTTCTCGATACATTCACTGCTGCCATTGACATTTATCAAATTAGGTGTCCATGTTACGTATCTATTGCTTGAACCCCAAGAGTTTACAAAAAAAAAAACTTATTTGTTCGACCATCTTTGTTAGCTGTTATTTCTATTTCAACTTGTGGTTTGACTCAATACCAAGAAAAAGGAGCAAATTGGTGCCTTATTTGTTGGAAAAAATGACTCACAAATTAACGTGAACAAAGTTAGGAAGAATAGGAAGTTAACATATGCTTATTTGCAATGTATGTTCAACCTAAAATCTTATATATATATATGTACTTAAGAGACTTTAAATTTAATTTTGACAACTGGATTACAGTTTCATTGGTTATGTGGATAAAGCTTCATACTATATGATAATATTTTTGTTTAAAGAAGGGCCACTAAAAGCAAAATCAGAAATATATGCAGTAGACATCAAAGTGGTAGTAACAGCTTAAACTAAGTAATATTTTTTCTTGAAACTAAAACCAATATTGTTCTTGAAAAGTATATTCTAAGATTTTCTAATTTAAAAGTAATAACATCTTTGTTGTCTATATGCACTTTCTTTTTTAAGGAGGAGGAGATTTAACAGCCTGTTTGGGTTGCTGCTACCATAATTTTTTTTTCTTTTATGCTTCACCGGAGTGTTCAATGCTTCCAGTAGGGATGGTGGAAGTGGCGGTGGTTAGTAGGGTTGACAGCTTTAAGGAGGTGATGATGATTATGTCAATGCTATTTCGATACCTAGTCAAGTTTCACTTGTCTATTTTATTGGATGCTTTTAAGAATATAGCAGTAGAAGTATATACCGTATAGTTGCACCGGATAATCTTTTTTAAAGACTTTCAAGGCATTGAACTATCTTTGTATTACACTCTAGCCCATTCCCCTGCACATGTTACCTAACCACTTGATCTCTCATGTTGTTGATGAAGCATTGAAGATGAAAATCCTTAGTGAAATGTCTCTTTTGTTTTTTTTTCTTCTTTTCAAATTAGTGTAGAGATGAGGGATAGTTCAATGAAAGATAAGATGACCAAGTTGATGAATAGTTGATTGATTCAGCAAAAAGAAGCTTCTGTTTGGTAGGATTCAGATGAAGATTAACTGCAGCACATCAACTCTTTCATGTGAGATAGAGAATTGGTTTATGCAAGTCATGTCTTTGTGCATCGTTCGATTCGGAATACTCCTATATTTTAGATTAAGCTGATGTATTTTATTGATTTCCTAAAGAGTGGCAGGGCTCCTTGAGTTAAATGTGGAGTTCATTACTGCACAACTTATGCACAAAGAGTAGAAAAAGATTTTTGCTGGTACAGAAGTTGCAGTGCTGAGCCCACGGAGTAACAACTTCAATGCCGTTGGTGTTTCTACAATTACTCGTATATATATATATAGCTTCGAAAAGACTTTAAGGCGTGAAATCGACATGTATACTGATTGAAGATTTAATGAAGCAGGTTCATTTAAGATTCAACAAAGTCCATATGAATACCGAACATCTTTTGTTGATTTGATTTGATTATTTTATAAATTATTTCATTTTGTTAAAATGTCATGTAATGTGGAAAAATAATATAATTAACAAGGCATGTAAGATTATCTAATAAGATAAATTTTGATCAACAAGAAAAGAAATTTCTAATACCTTGTAGCTTGCTACTTAATATCTCTGCGATATTACCTCCCTCCTGCTTCACTTAAGTGTGTTGTGGGGTTGAAGCCTGAATGAATGGTGGAGTTGTAGCTGAATATGAAAGGAGATGCAAAAGAAAGATCACATCACATGGTGTGTCAAAAACACGTCTATACTATCATTTTTTTTAGGGGCCTTCATACCTAAACTATTGGGAGTGTGAGAAACACACTTAAACTATCATTCATTAATATGAGAAACACACCTCAATTTTTTTTTCATTCAAGCTTGAGGAACCCTAAAGAAAATTTGGTTAAGGAGTCTTAAGATTTCCCAAGATTGCTATCGACGACTAGATGCATGATTGGAGTATGATATATGATGTGTGTGTGTGACAGAAGTCTTCGTATACACTTTTATTACTAAATCATACAAGTAGTAATTTATGTATATTATCACCTTAATATGACTTAATAACACCGATTACACGGATAAAATTTTGACATTGAAGTAGCTCCATTGGTTTACTTAAAATATCATATTTTTTTAAAAATAAAAAAATCTCAAGTCAGATTTAGTTGATTCAGCAAATGAAAAAGAAAAACCTTTCACTGGATCCTCTTCTAATTAAATTACGTAATCCTAATAATTATTGCTGACTATTTTTTGTTTTTGTTTATATATATTATTATCTTATAAAAAAACTATTGACTTTTTTGTCAGCCCTCAGGAAAGCCACATTTTGCATAATAAACATTATGCTACAAGGAATTTGGTTGATAACCACACATTCTATATTCTATATATATTCCAAAAAATATCAACACTGAGGGTGACATTATTAGTATAATTTCCCCTCATTGGGGCCCAGCTTATTGACATTCTTTTTAATACTATTGTTTTGTACACAATAACAATAATAGCAATAACAATACCCTCGATCCAACTTGATAAAATAAGTTTACTTTTGCTAAGAGAATTTATTTTACAATACTTTTTCATTCTTAATTAGAGTTGTCTTCTTGAGTCCTGGATACGAAGTCGCCTTTGTTAGTGAGCGTTTTGCCCCAATACAAAATTTAGTTGGGTATGGGTACCAAAAACCGAATTGAAAAAACAAAAAAAATGATTTTACATGGTAACTGCCCAAATCTTTTTTTCTTCATCACTGTTTGTGGACATTGTTTCATTAAAACAAGCTCAATACGTATATTTTAATTGTATCAAAGGATTGTAGTGTTGACATTGTAATTTGTTAATCAATTACCTTTTATTTTCTACTTATATATAGTTCCTTTTTTTTTTTTTTTTTAATGATTATTGTTTTTTTCCTCGTCCAATTTTTTCTTTTAATGCAAAATTTAACTACAACAACCATTTTTCATGTGATAAAATCCCTCAACAACAACTTCTTCTCCTCAAAGTACTATTTGACTTTTATGAAATCCCAATCCCATATAAGTGAATGTTTTCACTTTTCAACCTTACATGCAATAACAGTCGGCAAAATGGATCTTTGTAAAAGTATTTAAAAATTAATGAAGTGTAATATGTAATATAATTTATGCAATTGTAAATTGAGGTTGAATTTGAGAGAGAACATATAAATTAAAGACGATCAAGCAAATATTTTCATCTTCTATCGCTAACTCGAACTATTAGATGAGTGTAAGGGCCTCAAATATTCTCAAATAATTAATTATTATTTATCAACCTCGATTTTCTTGTCTCGAGCTCAAATCAAAATAATGGGCGAGTGCTAGCATAGCTATTCACTTTGAAAATATTAAAGAACAAAAACAATTAGCGAAACAATAAACCCACCTCATTTGAAATAAAAATCATTCAATATATACATAAACAAAACAAGAGATTTAATCCAAATTTTAAACATATATTGTTACCATAAACAAGATTTAGGTATCAAATAAAATAGTAGTACATAGTTATATATATTTAATACGTAACAAGAGAATGGAAAAATGAGTAAAAGTTAAGAAATTCCTCATCATAGTCTTCAAATCTCGACTCCCTGGGCCACCTCGAATGTTGTGAGCCGCACGCGGGGAGACCCGCACGTACGATTTTTAAGGAGATCTGATCAAAAAATCGAGGCTCGTCCATGCCAATCCCGATGGGCCTTCGATTTGCTCCTACCTAGCTCTATAATCCACCCGTCTTCTCCAGTCCCTGAAAGTGTGGGTGCAAGAACCCTAGCTCAGCCAAAGATGAAAGATATTTTCTTCGAAATTATAGTTTTACAGATCCCCATTTTCCCTATCAAAATAACCATATTTTTTAATTTGCACATCTGGCCAGTCTTTGTGCTTCTAGCTACTGTATGTTCTCATTTTCCTCAATTTGGCTTCTTTATGACTTACTTTTCATTTGGTTTCTTCACGATCATTTTTATTTAAATCACATAAACCCCTAAAATAGAAGTAAGCCACAGTAAATGGACTCTTTTCTCAATTACACATAACAAAAATACAAGTATAAAGAAAAGATAGGTTGGTAAATAATTAATTTATCACATATCACTACAACAAAAACTATTTTTAGTGGCAATAAATATAGATATTAATAAAGAGTACTAAAGTCTTTAACGGCATTAGTTAAGTGTCATTAGAACCAATATCGCTAAAAACTTTAAGGACATACACAAAGAATGTTAATTACCGCTAAAAATAACTATTTAATGGTAATTAAGTTATTGCCGCTAATGATATTTTTAATGTAGTGTATCGTAGTTCATATATGAGATTCTTATAACATTATGTGACTATTCATTATGTAAATTACTCTTTTAGAGAAAAATTGATAATTTGTATAAGGTAAATTAGTCAAGTTGAGAGATTTTACTAGTTTTAAATCATATTTAATGATTTTAAAAAAAGTACATTCGAAAATGAATATTATTCCATATAATCTTTGCAAGAATTATAATCAAACATGATTCCATCTTCAACTTCAATTTCAAAAATTTTATATAAAGAAAAAATCATTTCAAATCTATGACCAAATGGCGGGTTGTTTGGTAGAGTGTGTAAAAATAATGTTCAATAAATTGTATTAGTAATGCTTGTATTAGCTTAGTTATGCTTGCATTAGTTACACATAAATTATTTCTAATGCATTGTTTGGTTTGGTGTATTAAAAATAGTATGCATTGTATACAAATATTTATTTATAAAAATATCCTCCACAATTATGGGTGAAAAGATGAAAACATGATAATTGGGTCTTTAACCATGCTAATGCATGCATGAAATCCCTTTGTATTACTAATACCTAGAAATTCATGATATTAGTAATAGACTCCTCAATATTGCATTAGTTATACATAGAATGAAAAAATGTATCAAACAAGGGACTACTGATACATAGAGTTAATAAATGCATTATTTTTACTATTAGTTACACTCTACCAAACGATATAATTCTCTAAATAGTATAAGCTTTTTATGAGACGATAGGCATAAATTAAACTTACACTTCCTCTACTCATTCTTAATTAAATGTGTTTTTGCGTTTTTATTTTTATTTTGAGAAATAAATGCGCCCACGATGCCTAATTAACCAAGCATAAAAACTTTTATTCAGATTGGCAATCCTTGAACGTACTACTAAACTTGTGTACTGCATTTGTTAGTCAACTGTACTTGCAGTTTTAGTAGTACCATCTCAAATTTTGGAATTTTTCATTGGATATATCTTTATAAATTAAATTATCCATTCGTCTTTAAAATATCAATGCATCCTTCCTATTTGCTATGCGTGTGGTCAACTAGTTAATTATCTTCCAATTATTTCAACCTAGGAATAGTACTTAGTAGTTTAATTTGTACAAGAAAATCATTTTAATCATGTAACTGTTACGTAATTTTGCTACATAAAATTGACTCAAACTCGATTTTTGCATCTAACTAATGAATGTAGACATGTCTTTTTCATCGTTGTATTTGTCAATAATCATGATTAATTAAGTAATAGATGTTTGTACTTTGACTTTTAAATGCCAAGGTAAAATTGTCTAACATAAGATTTTTTTACACTATTCAAGTCACTTAAAAGCATGTATATATCCATACACTTCTCGAGATTTGTAATATTGAAAAAAAAAAAATCACGACAAATAAAATGACATGATAATATAAAATTTTCTTAGGCTAGCCATATATATAATTGAAGCTCTTTCTTCGTTTTTTTTTTTTTTAATTTATGCTAACATTTTGCTACTCAGCAACAGCAATACATTCTGCATAAATCTCCAATCATACTATATGATCAATACATTCTGCATAAATCTCCTAGTGAATTCACAATGAACAATTAAATAAATGATCTGCTTCGGTATTTCTCTAGCATTGATTATATATCCTTGTTACAATTCAAGAAGCGTGTTGACGCATAGCAACACCAAAGAGAGAATGGTTCTTGATATAGTAGCTATGGATTCATCTGATCCACAATTTATTTTGTTGATGTGCTACATTTTTTTACAATGAAAACTTTGTTCCACAAATGAATAATGATTATTAGATCGATTCAACTTTCCTGCAGATTTAGGGACACTTGTTTTGTCCCAAACTACTTATAAGGCACTTTTTTGTGATACTGTTAGTAACAGACCAAACATAACTTCTACTACAATAGACCAGTACTCTAATTGAAAGCTCAGATTGGACGAGTTATATCCTATAAATAGAAGATTTTTTCTTGTCATAAGGAACACAATAGCATCCACAATGTAGTCGTTCTTTTTAAGGGGAGATATTGTTTGTATGCTTTCTTTTGTACGTATTGTTTTTCCATATGTAGGCCAACTGTCCAATCATATACTCCTTTAATAGTATTATGTATCGTCTGATGGTTTGCAATTGTTAACTTTCAGATGACCTTTAATTATTTCGATCCCAATAATTTGCTTCCTCCAGTTCCACGCCCTTATCCTCGGTAGCCATGTTAGATATGTATCACCTCAAAACTGGGCTTAGCGTATGCTGAGAGCCAAGAGAGAGATGATTTCAACTTTAAACCCTGTTTTAACTTGTCAAAAGTGGTAAAGTGGCTCTTCCTTTTAGTTGAAAGGCAAATATATAAAACACAAGTTTACTAGTACTGCTATTCACCCTAAAAGGAAATAATAATACAATTTGAGAAAGTCCACGCAAGGGAATTAGCTAACATCAATCATAATAGGTAAAACAAAGGGCATGAAGCATGATGTAATTCCTCTTCAACACACTCTTCTATATATATATATGCACATAGCATCTCTTGTATTGAGATAGTTATAATAATTTCAAGGAAAAAGATACTATCATAAAGTTTTTGCTAAGATGGGGAGCAAGACTATTTTGAATGGTTTTGTGTTGTTGGTGTTTGTTGGATGGCTTTTCATATGGGTAATGTTACCTACACCTACTTACAAAAATTCATGGACTCCTCATCTACTAATCAACCTCGACTCTACATATTTCAGGGAACAAGGTAATTAATTATATATACTTACTTCTTCCTCTTTGATCAATTTCCATGAATCCGAATTCTGACCTAACCCTAATAAACTTTGCACTAATTGTCTCAATTTACAGGGATAAATCTTCTTTTATTTACATTTCCCATAATGTTGATAGCTGCTGTGAGCTGTGTCTATCTTCATCTTTACAGCAAGTCAACTACTTCTGATCACAGGTTAATTAATTAATTACACAATTATTTATAATGATATATCTCTTTTAACTAAAATATAATTAAATGATATTGATGTACTGCAGTAGTACTAATAAAGGGCGGGAATATTTTGGTTCATGGAGACGGCCACGGCTCGTAATGGAATCTCTTGGAATTGTAAACGCCGTTGAACTTATTTTCGCTGCTATGTTTACCCTTCTTCTTATTTGGTCTTTAGCCAACTACATCTATATCAGCTATGGTAATCTTCATATGCACAATCCCGCCGAAAAAGTGTAAGTCATCATTATTTTTCGTGTGATCACTCGACTAGTAGTTATTAGTATAAATATTTTTGGGTCAACAATTTTCAGGTGGATGGCAAAGTTTAGAAGTGTAGCTTTGAGGCTTGGGTACATTGGGAATGTTTGCTATGCGTTTTTGTTTTTCCCAGTGACTCGATTGTCGTCAATATTGCCGCTGGTGGGGCTAACTTCAGAATCAAGCATCAAATATCACATATGGCTAGGCCATATATCTATGGCCCTTGCAGTTCTTCATAGTGTTGGATTTGTCATATACTATGCCGTGTCTAATCAAATGATAGAGGTAATTTCTTTAGGGTTAGTTCTGTTTCATCTGAATTCATTATTTTTTACTCGAATTCATGTATATACATGTATAAAGAGAAAATTTAAAACGCATACATAAAATAAGATCATAATCAATAATCACTCAAGACCCTGAATTTTTTCATGGGTCAACCAAGTGATTTCTTTTAAAGGGGTTTTAACGCTACACAACTTTCCAATAACTCACCACAACAAAAAATAACCCTAGTTTTTTATATTTTTACAAATTTTAGCCAAAACAATCGCGGTATAATTTGTGTGTATATATATTATACACTGATTATACATAATTTTGCAGATGATAGAATGGAGCAGTTCGTACGTATCAAACGTAGCTGGAGAAATAGCGACTTTGGTTGCAATAGCAATGTGGGTTACAAGTTTGTACAAGATAAGGAGAAAGATGTTTGATCTATTCTTCTACACACATCAACTATATACTCTCTACATCATCTTCTACCTTTTGCATGTTGGAGCTGCCTACACATGCATGATCCTACCTGGGATTTTTCTCTTCCTTATCGATCGATACTTAAGATTTTTACAGTCTAAAAGAAGTGCTAGATTAATTTCTGCACGACTTTTACCTTGTAGCACTTTTGAACTCACCTTTTCCAAGAATCCAGGTAAATTTATACTCCAATATTCCTCCTCTATTAAATTTATAGATTGGTCTAACTATTTTTTTTTAGTCTGATCGAAAAAAAATATCACTTTCTATATTTTACAATTTTGTAATTTTAGTATCACACATAACATGTTTAAAACCTCAAAACTATATTCAAAGAACATACTTTTGATATATTATATACAATTTTTAATTTAAAATCATAAAATTTTAAAAAATATTTTACTTTCTTAAGTTCATGCTTAATTAAACAAACTAATACTGTCACCTAAAATAAAAAAGGAGGAGCACGTATATTCGTATAATTACCCAAGCATGTTAATTTTTCAAGATGTTAGTTAAAGAGGATTCTCTTTCATCAACATACATAATACATGTGAATCTATTTCCTTTTTAGCTCGATGATACATGAATGATTCTTTTCTAAATTTGAAATAATTTAACTTAAACTTTTTCATAAGCAGTATAATTAATGAGAAGGTTTTATACACCAAATGATATAGCATAATAAGTAGGTGTTTGGCCCTAGAATTATGAAACTCAAATTTATGTTTATGAATTGTCAACAAAACCTCAATTTCAAACTTCAAATTCTTCAAGAAGTCGGATTTGAAATACCAAGTTGTGTTTTCATTTTTTTTTAAATGAGAAACTTGACCCGATAATTATATTTTGTAAAACAAAAAGATAACGATTTAAATTTAACAAAAAAAATCCCAGGTTCGACATGAAAGGTTGTTTATATCATATGATGTTTTTTTTTTAAAAAAAACCCCGCTAATTACTACTTATTGTTAATTATTGAACCAATGTATTTTTTATAATAGCATTTACTGATAAAAAATAACATTGAAATACTCAATTTATTAATAAAACATATTTAAACATTCTGCTACCTTATTTATCAACTATATTTTACTCAAATTTATGATTTGAAATCATATCCAAACCGACCTTATTATCACTCCATTATTATTGAACTTTATTCCCAATTAATTAAATATGTTCACGCACATTGAAATTAGCAGTAGTAGTACACTAGTACTAATAGTAGTACTACATATGCTAGTTAAGGATGTACATACGTACTTATATATTTTTTCACATTATTACAGCATTAACGTACAACCCTACAAGCATCTTGTTTGTGAACGTGCCAAGTGTATCCAAGTTGCAATGGCATCCATTTACTATTGTTTCAAGCAGTAACTTGGAGACAGATAAACTAAGTGTTGTAATTAAATGCATGGGAAGTTGGAGTCAAAAATTAGAAAAACAACTTTCTTCTTCTCCAGATCGTCTTCAAATATCAACAGAGGGACCTTATGGACCTTCATCATCTCATTTCTTAAGGTAATTAATTACTCTCTTCGTCCATCTTTACTTGTTGTCCAATAATACTTATCTAGTTTGGAAAACTAAGAGATAGTTTAGCTCTTTGTGTCTATTTTACCTGTGATATTAATTTAAACAGAGTATTCAATATCTAATACATTTTCCACAACATTAAGTTTGATATATTCAAGGGATAATATTATTACCCCTATTATTTATTGTTTTTAAAGGAGTGTATCAAGTCAATAGAGAACAACTATTGTTAAACAAAGGGAATATACTTCAGTTTCTCAATTTGTGTAACATTTTTTATTTTTTGAGATTTTAATTTAATGATACATTTAGATAGAGAATCTATTAGTAGTTTATTTTAAAAAATAAAATTTATATGTTTAGAAACTATTTAAAAAGTATTATAATTAGTAGCTCAAAAAAATATTCTTTTTGGGGAATATATTCATATATGCTCGTTGATCACATAATCTTTAAGTTAAAGTTACTAGAACGTTACATAAATAGTGTAAAATATTAGTATGTGTATATTGATTTTCATTGATTTAACAAAAGCATTGTGACATATATATTTCAGTCGAGAATGCTTGGTGATGGTTAGTGGAGGAAGTGGAATTACTCCCATGATTTCAATATTTCGAGAGCTCATTTACAGAAGTACACTTCACCCAAACACCAAAGTACCAAAAGTCATCCTAATTACATCCTTCAAGAACACAACCGATATCACAATGCTTGATCTCTTGCTCCCTATCTCCACAACTCCTTCCAATATCTCCAATTTAGATTTTCAAATCGAAGCCTATATCACTAGAGAAAACGAACCACAACAACATGATCATAACGTTAACCTGGAATTAGCTTCCAAGTCGAAACAACAACTAATAGTGTTCAAACAAAATCCGAAAGACTCTCCTATTTCAGCAGCACTCGGCAAAAGCAGCTGGCTCTGGCTTGGCGCGATAATTACCTCGTCGTTCTTCATGTTTCTCCTTTTGTTAGGCCTCGTTACGCGTTACTCCATATATCCAATTGAGCGCGATGGGAAATTGTATCATTACAGCGCAAAAATTATTTGGGATATGTTTTTGGCTTGTGCTTCAATATTTATTGGAACTAGCGTTATTTTTATGTGGCAAAAAAGGGAGAATGAAATTGAAGGGAAACAAATTCAGAATGTGGAAATTCCTACTAATCCTACAAATTCACCTGTTGGTAATTTATGTGGTACCGAAAGGGAGCTGGAAAGCCTTCCTCATCAGTCAATTGTTCAAGCTACGAAGGTGCATTATGGTGCTAGGCCTGATCTAAAAAGTAAGTTTACTAACTAATTATTTGGTACTTCAATCAAACAATATCACTAAAATGAAATGAAGGGAGCAATATTTAAATTGTATACACAATATAATTTTTTGACGAAAGACTGACACACATTAATAGTCTTAAAATATTTGTAACAAGGGGAATTTATGTTATTTGAATTGAATGACAGGAATACTTTTTGATTGCAAAGCATCAGACGTTGGAGTTGTAGTTTGCGGGCCAAAGAGCATGAGACATGAGGTTGCCAATATATGTGCTTCTGGCTTGGCACAAAACCTACATTTTGAGTCTATCAGCTTTAATTGGTGATGCTCTCTGCTTGCTTCTACCACAAAAAATAAGGACGTATGTATTGTCTTTTACTATAGTTTTTTCTGTTTTCTTTGGATTTTGGATTATTTGGTTGTGTGCAAGTTTCTGAAATATGGTTTAAAAGTTGTGTTGTACAGTATATATAATCTGGTCAAAAGTTGTATAAAATGAACATGTTTGCTTGAAAGGTTTATCTTGTAATTGAATTTGAATGTAATTAAGTGTAATTACTATTTATACAGTTTGATATATTTAAATCTTTGCACTCATCCTTTCGAAAACTTGGACCCGCCTTTATTTTACATTTACTCCCTCGCCTTCACTTTGTTCTTCCACCACTTGCACTTTCTTTTCCTTCACCACCATTAAAAATAATTTTTGTCTGTAATAGATTAACTTAAAACTTAATGTTATATACATGTAACATATTAAGGGGAAAAAATAAAATAATAAACAATGTTCTTCCATTTCTTGGGCCAACTGTCACAATGACTTCTAAGAAGAACGAGAAGTACATTTATTTGTAGACTTAATTAAGAGGTAAGAATATGCAAAAGTGGCATGAATTGCTGCCCCAATTGGAAGGACATCCTCATCCATGAAGAAATATAAATTGTGTACATGATATAGTATATATATATATTTTTTATTTATTTATTTATTTTATATAGTATATATATAGCATCAATCTTTTATTTTTTTATCCACTAAAGGAAGAAGGATCCAGGAACTTTCTCATGAAGCTAGCTAGGTGTTATTACCATGGTAATGGTGGTTGAGGAAAAGGAACGGTTAGTGGTGGAAAAACAAGTGAAGGAGAGGAGTGAAATGGTTGAGAAGTTGAGGTGACATGTCACGTGACATCCACCTCATTAAAATGTCTATATCACGTGAAATTAGTACGTTCACTTGGATAAACCTAACAAGGGGTGTTTTTGAACTATTTAGGTAATAACAGAAATATTTTTGTATTGATAGTAGAATGAAGGATAAAATTGAGAGTTTTTCAGAATTTAATTTAATTTTTCAATGTACCAAAAAAGTTACAAACCTTTTGAAGAATAAATCGAATCTAGGAAGAACTATGGTTCCCAAATCAATATGTCAAAAATGTTGATTTTGTAAAGAAACAATATTTGAATTGACTATTTCACTTCCGTCCATGCTTGTACCAACGTTAATATTAAAAAATTCTTATTTTTTTTACATTCAATACATAAGCATAAACTATTATCTTAATATAGTCTAAACAAATACTAATATTTTCCTTCATATCAAACAAATCCTTTAACCGTTGAACTATGGTCCAAGTTTGAGTTTGAAATTCAAGTGTGTAACGAGAATAGGTAGATTTGCAAAAATAACGAGTCACTTGTCATGTTACTGCCAGGAAAACAAAGTTGATACGTATCTTTTCTTTTGATAATTAAGGGTGTGTTTGGTATGAAGGAAAACATTTTCCGGAAAATGTTTTCCAATTTTCTCATGTTTGGTTGGGTTAAATGTTTTGAAAAATATTTTCCAAATCAACTCATTTTCCTCAAATTTAAGGAAAATGACTTCCCTTCAAAACTTAAGGAAAACATTTTCCAAAACTCT